>CM019701.1:974397-990575 GCA_009760885.1 Achatina immaculata | reverse complement strand
GCTCTGCAGTATTTATATTCATCTGTCAATCATTACCCGGCGACAGATCTGTGCCATCACCCGGACCCACACTGCTGGGGTCATCGGTCAGTGCGAGCGTGCGGATAACCTGTCATCTTTCCATCAAAAACTTGACTCACTTAAAGGAAATCTTAAGAGCGTGCGCCTGCTGGTGTTAATTTTTGGAACATTTTTTCTTTTGCTGACGCCAGATATGTGCTTCCATATTTACATGACCTACGGGGCACGTGGTGTTTACGAGAGAAGCATCCACGAGTTCTTAAAGGAGCTGACCTACTTACACTGCTGCGTTAACTTCTTCGTGTTCGCCGCCAGGGACGGTGACTTCCGGTGTGTTTTGGCCGGCTATTTCCGAAAAGCAAAAGAGTGCCAACATGGCCTCTCACGGCGACAGGGAGGAATATTCCAGCGCAAGAATCGCGTCACACCTTTATCTAGCAGCACCAGCGAAACTGTGCTATCTTTGTATTCTTATCAGCACATATAAATACATCTTCGCCCCCCCCCCCAAATAAGGGTATCAACTGCGCGCTCTTATTCAGCTATGTCTAACCACGTGGTAGTGTGTCCTTCCAGCAAGTGACTTATGTTTGTGGGGTTTTTTTTTTTGACCGAGTCATCCTCTTCTATCTGGCCCACCTAGAGAAAAAAACACGGACGTTCTCGTCAGTTCCACGCAAAAAGCGCGAGTCTTGATATGTATGGGGGTATAGTTGTAAAAGTGAATGTAACAAAGTATTTCCACTTTAAAAGTATACATATTATGCATGAAAACAGCTGTAAATGTAAGAAGATTTCATAAATGAAGAGGTTTTTTTTAGGAAAAAAAGAAGCAGTGTGATGATTTTAGCTGATAATTGTGTAGTGATTACCATCGGCGATGCCTAGATGTACAATATTTACCATCAGTGATGTCCAGATCTACTTAAATTTTCGTCCGATCTTTTCGTGTGGTGGCATTCTCACTAAAATAATGTTTGAAACAACCTTCTAACTACTTCTCCAGTCTACTTAATAGGTCTAGATGTACTTGGGGTACATGCAGGAACAGTGGTCGGGTTATAGGATATATCCTTACGCCTCCGAAATTACAATAAATATGGAAATTTCTCAGTTAAAACACCGATTTCGCTCGATTGTTAGCCACACTTTGGATTTAACTATGAAAGGTCACCAGACATGCGTAGATAAATCGAATATAATAAAAATTTTTACAATAGTTTTACGGTGCAACGAAACAAAATCGCTATAACGAGCATGGCAGACGCTAGACTAACAGGAAGAATTCACTAAAGTGCCGATGGCAGGGAAAGAGTTAAGTTTTATTTTGCTCAAACTCATTTTTTGAACGTCCCTTTACAGGAAAATTAAAACGATCATACCTTTTGGCAGGGGCGCTAATTTAACATTCTGCGCCCTAATTTTTGCTAATTTGTATGAAACATCGTTGTCAAATGATCAAGTCCAAATTTAGTAAACAGAAAACATTGAGAAAATTTCTATTTTGTTGTCTGTGAAATATAAATTTGTCAACTGCATAATTTTGACACAAGCTCTACTTTTATATATGTCGCCTGATGACATAAAGTAAATGACATGTGGATTAACGGATAGAGAGTGGGAAAGTCATTTGCACCCTTCTGGAACTTTGCCTCCCTAACAGCTCCCCTGTAGGCCTCTCGGTTGTGAGCAAGATGTCCTGTTGCTGATGCATCCATTCGCGGATCATAAACTATGTTGTAAAATGCTCATGTTAGTTGGTGCCCTGAATGTATGGACATGTGACTGTCAGATGTTTCCTTCCCATTATTAAGTGCAGTCGTACATGGGACCCTAAAGTGCACCCCTCCAAAGTACACCAACCCAGATTCCAACCCATTCATCTGTGCACAGCTTGCTACACCAACCCAAGTTCTGGCCCATTCATCTGTGCACAGCTTGCTACATCAACCCAAGTTCTAGCCCATTCATCTGTGCACAGCTTGCTACACCAACCCAAGTTCTATCCCATTCATCTGTGCACAGCTTGCTACACCAACCCAAGTTCTAGCCCATTCATCTGTGCACAGCTTGCTACTCTATGAATGTTACCTAATATGAAGAAATTAGACACCTTAACACAGCACATTTTCACATACATAAGTAACAACTCGTAACCACATGATGATCAAGGCAAATAATAATCAGTTTTAATAACAGAACAAGAAAACATATCATACACGACAAATGACAAATGGGGACCACGAACACTGTATGCATCAAGAACAAGAACATACACCCAGAAAAAGGTTCATGAAATCATGAAATCAAACCACGCGACAAAATATCTGTCACTATATGTGACTCTCATATTAATCATACTTCTACTTCAAAACTGGCCTTTCTTCGCATAGAAAGCCTCACTATGCTGTCTTGTGCAATCATACTAATGTTCGACAATTCCATCTTCTTCTCAGCACAAAACTACATCAACAACTCGTGAGTTAGCATCCATATTCTTAGCAATATTTGTGCCAACTCATGAAACATCATATTCAATTTGCGTAGTGCTAATGTCTGCACATTACCATCACAGAATTATGACTCTCAAATGAAATATCACAATATATGAAATACGACACATATGAATTAAAAATTGTGACATTATATATGTATAACAGCTGAACGCTGGCACGAGTATAAATGGGCATAACTTCATATGAACATTCACATGAATACTTCTGAGTACATACACGATGCGCACGCAACACACAACACAACAAATGGCAATGTCAAAGGCAAATGCAATCAATCAAATATATAAAACATGTCAATGAATCAACAGTGATGACACACATAGCTTAACTACTTCTATATAACAGTGAGCACGTTTAATAGTTCACCATGGACTACGACTTCGTTACATGAAACAACAATTAATACTTCTTCTAAATAATCTTACGTTTAAATTCACATAAACCAACACTAGACATACGACAACTTACACAGCCTTGAGGATGGCACAGGAGGAGATCATCGCAGGAAACGATATAACCAAATATACTCTGATCCATAAAACAATAACGATAACATGCTCCCTCACTATAATCCTGTCCATAACTTCCCACAAATAACGGACGAGTGACGAGTCAACTACACATTCTAACAGGACGACACAGAAGCCAGCAACCTTCATAATATCTTGCAGCCATCTTCGCCTTGGTCGTCCTCTCTTTCTTTTTCCCATTATGTACCCTTCCAAGACGGTCTTCTCTAAATTATTATGACGTTTAATGTGTCCAAAATATTTAAGTTTTCTCTCTTTAATCCTCTTTACTAGCCAGCCTTCTTCAGTATTAAGTTCTTGTAGTATGGTTATGAAATGAAGAACAGAAATTAGGAACAGAATAGGCAAAGCAAAGACTGCATTTCAGAGAATGAGAAACATATTAGCCAACACATCTTTATCAATGAATGTTAGAAAATGAGTCCTAAAATGCTATATTGAACCTATCTTGTTATATGGAAGTGAATCATGGACAATAGGCAAGTCTGCACAAAAATCATTGGAAGCAGCAGAAATGTAGTTTATTAGAAGAATGTTGCGAATCCCCTGGACAGCAAAACTAACTAATGAAGAATGTATGAGAAGAGCTGGAGAGACAAAAAACCTTGTCAGAAAGATAAGAGAGAGACAATGTACTTTCATAGGACATGCAATGAGAAGAGGGGGCATTGAAAATATTATAACAACAGGAAAAATAGAAGGAAGAAGATCAAGAGGAAGACCAAGAGAAACGATACTGGACAGTCTGACGGGATGGTGTGAGAGGAGATCACCAACTGAACTGATGGCCTGCATGAAGGATCGGGTACTCTGGAGAAGCATAATAGCCAACGCCAGTCGGCACGGCACCTGATGATGATGATGAGTATGAATATATATGTTCTTTTCTATGTTTATGATATTTGAAGGAACTCTTCTGTAGCATTTACATTCAAAAGCATTTATGTGTTTCTCAGCTGTTTTGTTCAAGTGTCCAGGTCTCACAGGCATATGTTGCGATGGGAAAGATGCATGCCCATAAAAATCTCATTTTTGTAATTCTGTCCGTTATCTCCATAGATTCTTTATTTGTTTTACTTTCTGAAGAGCGATAGATGTCCTCCTTTTAATTTCCCTCATTGTATCTCCATTATTAGTTAGTAGTGATCCAAGATATTAAAAACTCTCCACTTCTTCCAGTTTGTCCTCATTGATACATATTTCAGCTGCTTTGTTAGTTTTGTCACTTGTCATCAGTTTAGTTTTCTTTGCATTAAAATAGAGGTTCTGCTCTTCGCTGTTCTTACGGGCTGACATAATTAGTTTTTCCATTTCCTTTTTGTGTTGTGGACAGTAATACTGTGTCATCAGCATATGTAATCTCTGCTATTTAATAACCTCCAAGTTTTATGGCATCGTAATATTCTTTGTCTACATCTTCTCTAACATTCCTCATTATATTTTCAGTATGCAAGTTAAATAAGTAAGGTGACAATATGCACCCCTGATGAACCCCTTGCTTTACGTCAAACCAAGTTGTTGTTTCACCATTTATTCTTACTGTTGCTTGTTGTTCTAGATACAGCAGTGATGTTAATTGTATCAAATGTGTTGGAAATCCCATTTTTTCCATTATTTCCCAAAGTTTCTGGTGTTGTACACAATCATATGCCTTTGTATAGTCTATTAACAACAAATGTTAATTCATATAATTAATAAACCACAAGACTGGTTGACTGAAGTCAGAGGAGGGGCATACAATAATGGACAGAGATGAAATAATGGCAAGATGGAGCGAATATATTAGAGAACTCTATGAGGACAATAGAAGCGAGATATACGAAATAATAATGAAAGGCCTCCCGTATTAAAAGCAGAAGTGGAAGAAGCCATCAAACACATGAAGAACAACAAAGCACCAGGACCAGATAAAATCACCAAGGAAGAATTGAAGCATTAGGAGAGCTTGGCATAGAAATAAATACCAAATTGCTGAATGAGATCTATAAAAGTAACTATGTCCCATCAGATCTAGTGCAATCAGTTTTCATTGCCCTACCAAAGAAACAAGGTGCAGTTGAATGTGAAGACCATCGAACCATTAGTCTTATGAGCCGTGTACCAAAATCCTACTTCATATTGCTTAAGTCAGGGGCAAAATAAAACCAGAAATCGCTGAAGAACAGTGTGGCTTCGTCGAAGGAAAAGGCACAAATAATGCCATATATAATGAGAAAATTGATTGAGAGATCAATAGAAGTAAAGATGGACCTATACTTATGCTTTATAGACTACATAAAGCATTTGATAAAGTGAGACACACAGAAACTATAAGAATGCTGGAGGACATCAACATAGATGGAAAAGATCTGAAACTCATCAAAAATATATACTGGCAGCAATCAGCAGCAATGAGGGTTGAGAACCAAATAGGAGCATTCCAAGACATAAAATTGGGAGTGAGACAAGGATATGTTTTATCTCCTGACCTCTTCTCCTTGTACAGTAAAAACATAATGAGAAATATAGAGAGTTTACCAGGATATCAGTTGGCGGATACAACCTTAACAACCTAAGATATGCAGACGGCACAGTTCTGATTGCTAAAAGTGAAGGGGAGCTACAGGCTCTTCTGGACATCGTGGTTCATGAAAGTAAAAATAAAGGTCTCAGCCTGAATAAAAAGAAGACTGAAGTGATGGTATTCTCGAAGAAAAGAATAACACTAAAATGTAACATTACCATCCATGGCACAAATCTGAAACAAGTTGATAGTCCCAAGTATTTAGAAACGATTATAACAGCCGGTGGGAAATGTCACAATGAAATAAAAAGCAGACATGCTCAGGCCAAGTCAGCATTCCAGAAAATGAGAAACATCTTGTGCAACAGATCCATATCAATGGAAACAAGATTCCAAGTACTTAAATGTTACATCGAGCCAGTTTTGTTTTATGGATGTGAAGCATGATCCATCAATAAGAGAGTACAGCGAGAACTGGAGGCCATGGAAATATGGTTCATAAGAAATATGTCGAAGGTACAATGGACAGCAAAAAAAACCAACTAAGAAGTCTTAAGAGAGGCTGGAGTTACAAAAGTAAATTACAGCAAAGATCAGAGGCAGGCAAACGAGATTTATAGGACATTTTCTGAGAAGAGGAAAATTGGAACACATTGTGGCAACTGGGAAAATTGAGGGAAGAAGAGACAGAGGAAGACATAGAGAGAAGTTACTGGCTAGGAAGAAAGTCACCGGTGGATATCATAATCACCTCAAAAGACAGGAAATTGTGGAGAGAAATGATCGCCTACGCCACACGGCATGGCACTTAGATTCGATTAGAATTGGTTCTAAGGACTGTAATAGCCGGATGTGGGATGGAGGATACGCTTTCCACTCGAATTAGATGTCTCCAAGGCGTGCGTCTCAAATAGCCTCTGTCAGACCAAGTCCAGCTCCTGGCCTTCTCGTGGCGGAATTGTTTAAACTGACAGGAGAAGGGGCGAAAGGCGAATATCTGGCGCTTGAAAACCAGACGTTTTGGGTAGATGAGACTTGTTAGTGTTGATTGGCAGCTCATCTAGGAGAAGGAAAACTCTTGATCTAAAACCCCCTACTCGCTGCTGGCAAGATTCTTCAGCTGCCCTGCGTGGGATGAAATTCCTTGCGGCCAATGAAGAAAAATGCGATTAGGGTTAGTCTCGCGGTCAGGGCTACTCATATCACGGCACCTCTGCTCTAGAGGCCAGCCACGTCCTATAAACACCCATACTGGCTCAAATGCGTAAACCGGCTTAACGCATGGGTTAAACTAAGACTCTGTGTGAGATATTCTTCGACTGCTGCCCGTGGGGTGAAATTCCTCCTGGCCAATGAAGAAAAAGCGATCGGGGTTGCCGCGCGGTGCCGCTGTGAAAAGGTGATGGAAAGGATTAAGTGAAGTTTAATCGGTATGGCCAGTAGACTCGCGGTGATGGCTACTTATATCACGATACCTCCGCTCTAGAGGCCAGTCACGTCCTGTATACACCCATACTGGGATAATACGCCTACATCGGCTTAACCCAGGGGCAAACTTACTAGTGGCGAGGATTCGTCCTCCTGGACAAAATCTCCGTTCTAGTCACCACCAGGAAGGGTAGCGGCCACGACCACAAAATGCTGAAGTCGGATACGCTGGACCAGTGCAGACTAGAGAGGCAACCACCTCTCACCCGACGGGGATATACTGATATCAGAAAAACGTCGAGGTTTTTCCGGTGAGGAAGTCCAACTCTAGACTAAACTGGTGCAACGAAAACCACAGTGTCACGCAATGCCGCTTCTGTGACCCACCGAGAATATAGGCCCAAGCCCCACGATGCTCTGAGCCTCTTACTTTGAACCTCTTGTGGACCACAGCGAGGCTAAATGAGGACCACAGGAGTAAATTCACTAGGATCACGGGGCTATCTTGGTGGTAGAAGCGTACGAAGAAGAAGAAGAAGAAGAAGATTAGAATTCACATGAAATTCTCTGCATTTCTCTACTATTAATCTTATATTGAATATATAATCTCGTGTTCCTCTTCCTCGTGTAAAACCAGCATGAACCATATTGATTTCTCCTTCGTTTTCTTACGCAGAAAGTGGATCAGATAGATCTCTCTCTCTCTCTCTCTCAAAATACTACCTCTTAAGAACAGGTTCCTCTTCAACAAAGCCAAGTTAGTACATCAAATTCTTTCACGGCATGCCCCGCCTTATCTATGGAACCTTTTTAAATTTAGCCCAAAGTGCAGCCAACGCTTGAACAACATATGTCTTCCAAAACCTAGGCTTGATCTTTACAAGAAAAGCTTTAGTTATTCTGCTGCTCATCTTTGGAATACCCTCCCATCCTATATAAAAAATATAAATTATACTCCTTCCTACAACTACAAGCTTTCCAATATCTATTTGATGTCGACTACATGCCTCCATGAATTATAAAACTTAAAAGTTATCTTAAACTGCTCTTACAGACACCGAATACAATTAATTGTTTTCTGAATAGTCCCGAAAATTTTGTTTAGTAGATAGTCATTTATAATGTATGTAGTTAGTTCTGTACTGAGTGAATGTTTAAGAGCGAAACGTAAATGTTATATTTTATTTTATGTCTCTCAGCTTCAATGTTAGTTATGTTTGTTATATGAACAGCATATTTGTAGAATGTCTGGAATAGAGTGAAAGATGTATGATAAAGGGCGGAATGTCAGACGGGCCTGCATGCCCAATTCTTAACCCTTTTGAAATAAAGATCAATCAATCAATCAATCAATCTCTCTCTCTCTCTCTCTCTCTCTCTCTCTCTCTCTCTCTCTCTCTGAACCTTAAGTGCCCAGGGCACATGGGGCTTCCGCAAGGGTTTTTTACAAATGCCTGTCCTTGGCCTTTTTTTCTGCTCTTGCCCAGGTGAGCCCTCTATTGCTCAACATCCTTTCTTTTGTTCTTCTCCATGTCTCTTTTGGTCTACCCTTACTTCTGTTCCCCTGTGGTGTCCATCTTAGTGCTATTTTTGGTAGTGAGTTGTCCGTCATTCGGAGCACATGTCCCAACCATCGCCAGCGTCTTTCCTCAATAATTGCTGTCAGTGGCTTCATCTGCATTTCTGCCAACAAGATGTTATTGCTTTGACCAAAATATTCTTTTAACGTCTGATAATAAAAGTTTAATGATAAACAAACTTTGAAAGTTTCAAGATATACAATTTATTGACAATTATATAAACAGCAGCATAACATGTAGTTATGTCTGACAGAATCATAACATAGTTTTATGTTACATATTTTGATGATGTCTCGGTATTTGGTTTCATAAAATAAGTTTATACTCAAACAGTACACAGCAGTTTATATTGACACAACACGTAACACAAGTTCACACACTGACACACCACATATCATAATTTTACACTGGTAAACCACATATCATAAGTTTACACTGACACACCACATATCACACGCTTACACTGACACACACCACATATCATACGTTTACACTGACACACACCACATATCATAAGTTTACACTGACACACACCACATATCATACGTTTACACTGACACACACCACATATCATAAGTTTACACTGACACACACCACATATCATACGTTTACACTGACGCAACACGTAACATAATTTACACTAACACAACACGTAACATAAGTTTACGCTAACACAACACTTAACATAAGTTTACACTAACACAACACGTAACATAATTTTACACTGACACAACACATAACATAAGTTTCCATTGACACAACACATAACATAAGTTTACACTGACACAGCAAATAACAGAATTTTAAACTAACACAACACATAACATAAGTTTATAATAACAAATCACTTAACAGAAGTTTGCACTGACACAACATATAACATAAGTTTACATTGACACAACACGTAACATAAGTTTATAATGATACAACACATATGTTTACACTAACACAATACATAACATAAGTTTACACTGACAAAATACTTAACATAACTTTACACTGATACAACACATAATATAAGTTTACACTGATACAACACGTAACACAAGTTTAGACTGACAACACATAACATAAGTTTACACTTTGAAGAGAAAACTGTGGAATACAACGAGAAACAGTTATAATACAATGAGAAAAATCTTGTAAAACAATGAGAAAACTGTTGGGATGCAATGAGAAAACATTGTAATACAGTGAGAAAACTTTAGTAATACAGTGAGAAATGTTGTAAAGCAACGATTTAACAGTTGTGATATAGTGAGAAAAGTTTGGAACACAATAATTGTAATACAACGAGAAAACTTTTGTAATACAATGAGAAAATGGCTGAAATAAATTGAGAAAATGGCTGAAATACAATGAGCAAACATTTCTAATACAATGAGAAAATGGCTGAAATAAGATGAGAATATGGCTTAAAATACAATGAGAAAACTTTGGAATACAATGAGAGAACGGTTAAAAGACAATGGCTGTAATAGAAGATACGATTAAGAAGACAAATTATCGAAGAGAAAAATATTTCTGCTAGAAAGTACGCCATTAATCTTGTAACATTCACAGCAAAGAAACAAGTGAACATATTCTCGAACACTAATTCACTTTCTTCTTCTTTCTGTCATTGTTCTGCTCTTATTTTGTCCCGCTCTGTGAAGATGTAGCAGTTGATGTAACATTGACAAACAATAGACGGATGTAAACCATCACACAGTCAACAGAATGATTGTTTAACTTTTATCGTTTTTATCTGTCCACACAAACCCGACACAGAAAACGTTAGGGCCTAATCAAGTTTTTCTCTCACAGTATCCAAACTTGATGTATTTGAGACAAAAATTTCACTCAGTGGAGATATTATTGATAAGTAAAGAACTTGATGTATTTGAGACAAAAATTTCACTGAATGAAGATATTCAATCAATCAATCAAGTGCCATGCTGTGTAGCGTGGGCGATCATTTCTCTCCACAATTCCCTGTCTTTAGACTTGATTATGAGATCCGCCGGTGACTTTCTTCCTAGCCATACTGACAGCCCATCCAGTAACTTCTCTCTCTGTCTTCCTCTATCTCTTCTTCCCTCAATTTTTCCACTTGCCACAGTGTGTTCCAATTTTCCTCTTCTCAGAAAATGTCCTATAAATCTCGTTTGTCTGCCTCTGATCTTTGCTGTAATTTACCTGTTTAACTCCACCCTCTCTTAAGACTTCTTCACTGGTTTTCTTGGCTGTCCATGGTACCTTCAACATCCTTCTTATAAACCACATTTCCATGGCCTCCATTTCTCGCTGTAATCTCTTATTCGTGGATCATGCTTCACATCCATAAAACAAAATTGACCGATGTAACATTTAAGTACTCGGAATCTTGTTTCCATTGATGTGGATCTGTTGCACAAGATGTTTCTCATTAATACCAGAAGAACATATTGAAAAGCAAAGACCATTAATCCTGAACTTCATAGACTTTAAAAAGACATTTTATAGCATACACAGATAATCATTATGGAGGATTTTAAGATTATATGGAATATCATCTAAGATTGTCAACATCATTAGTGACCTCTACACCAGATATGTTTGTGCAGTCAAAACAGACAAAGGAATGAGTGAATGGTTCCAGATTGAAACAAGCGTGAAACAAGGATGTATATTATCTCCTTTGCTTTTTGGAACTGCCATAGACTTTATAATGAAAAAATATTGCAAAGGTAAAATGGGCATTGATTGGGTACGTGAGACCCAACTGGAAGATCTTGATTTTGCAGATGACATAACTCTTATCAGTGACAATATGAAATCAATGCAAGTAAAAACAGATACCCTGTTTTCAATGGCTAGTAAAATATGATTTGAAATTAACAAGGATAAAACAAAAATAATGAAGGCTCTCATTAACAACAAAGAACAAATATAAGTAGAAAAAACAGCTGCTGAAGAAGTAAACCATTTTGCATATCTCGGCAGCTATATAGACCACAGTGGTGACACCAGAAAAGA
The DNA here is from genome assembly GCA_009760885.1 of Achatina immaculata. Lineage (NCBI taxonomy): Eukaryota > Metazoa > Mollusca > Gastropoda > Stylommatophora > Achatinidae > Lissachatina > Lissachatina immaculata. The sequence continues at coordinate 979,000 of CM019701.1, read as the reverse complement.
ATTTAGAATTCGAATTGCCAAAGCAGCATTGACCTTCAAGAATCTTGAGAACATATGGCATTCAAAAGTTATAAACACAAAAACCAAGTTAAGACTATTAAATTCAAATGTAATATCCACCTTCTTTTATGCATGCGAAAGCTGGAAAACAACTAAAGAAATAGACAAGAAATTAGACTCTTTCGAAAACAAATGCCTAAGGAAAATACTCGATATCAAGTGGAATGAATTCAAGAACAACGCAGAGATAAGACAGATGAGCAAACAACAACATGTCTCATGGGTGATCAGATAGGAAGATGGACATATGTAGGCCATGTGATGAGAAGAAGCAATCAGAGAATCCCCAAACAAGCTATTAAATGGAACACAACAGGCCGAAGAAAAAAGATGTCGACCACGTGAAACTCTAAAGAGAACATTGTTAAGAGAAGCCAATTCAGTGGGCATAACATCCCTTGATGAGATTGAAAAACTCGCCGAAGACAGGACATCTTGGCGAACTACCACACGGGGCTTATGTGACGTTTAACAGCACGGGAAGCATGTCAGATATAAGATAAAATTGATCTGATATAAGATATATTTCTCTGTTATAAGGTAACAATGCTTTAGTATAAGATAACATTGCTCTACTACAAGTCACTCTGCCAGGCAGTTAATGAATCAGTCAGTCAGTCAAATCAGTCAGTCAGTTAATCAGTCAGTCAGTCAAATCAGTCAGTCAGGGCATCAGTCTATTTCACATTGTATCACTAAGAAGAGAGGTGGATCCGCTTCTACGAGGAACATAGCGATCTAGAATAACCTGAATTGTGCTAGCTTCTTTGTTCCACTGGCAAACATCCAGAACATGAACGACCCGAACCAGGGATTGGAAGATTCAAGAACCAAACATTGATGACAGAGACTGTACGGTCATCTTGACACGCTAGCAAGGTTGCCCCAGTTTCAGGCCTGGTGTGGACGTGACTAAAAATGCATCCTGTATTGAAGTGAAGTGAGTTCTCAAGCATCCTGTATTGAAGTGAAGTGAGTTCTCAAGCAGTTTAGAAATCTCTAAAAGTTTCTGTAAGAAAATATTTAGCTCTACCTGTAACTATGCACTTGAAATGGAATGGTTAGGTCTATTGTAGAACCTAACGTTCAACTCACTTCCATGAAAGTTATAAAGCTCACGAAAGTACTCGTAAATATGTAAATAAGACAAGTTTCTATCGTACACAACTTAGACAAGTTTCTATCTTACATAACTTTGACAAGTTTCCATCTTACACAACTTAGACAAGTTTCTATCTTACATAACTTTGACAAGTTTCCATCTTACACAACTTAGACAAGTTTCCATCTCACACAACTTAGACAAGTTCTGTCTTATACAGTTTTAACAAGTTTCTGTCTTACACAACTTAGACAAATTCTTATCTTACACAACTTTGACAAGTTTGAGGAGACAAATAGGCATCTTTTAGTGTTTGCTATACTGTCTGGTGGTAGCAGTGTAATATAGACTAACCGTTTGACATGCTGTTTCTAGATGTAATGTAATACTAGTGTCACTCCAACCTTTGTCCTGATGGAGTTATTTCTTGTATGGTCTCTTCTTGTCATATTTAGTATTCTCCTTGAACATCTCATTTCTGTTGTGATGATTTTTCTTTTGTTCTTGGCTGTTAGTGTCCATGTTTGACATTGACAGCACAGAGCTGGGAGGAAAATTGTGTTGTACAGTGCCCTTTTTTTGTTTCAGTTATGATGTGTTTGTTTTTCAGTAAAGGAAACATTTTTTCCAGTGACTTGTTTTGCTTTGCTGCATCTGTTCTCAGTCTCAGCGTCAGTTGCTCGATCTCGGCGTCAGTTGCTCAACCTCAGCGTCAGTTGCTCGATCTCAGCGTCAGTTGCTCAACCTCAGCGTCAGTTGCCCCATGGACTGGTACTGTGCTACCCAGGTGTCTGAAATGTTTCAAAGACTGAATGTCCCGGAAGATATTTGGATTTCTTCTCTCGCTAAGGTCATGACTTGGCCCTGACCTTCAAGTTTTCAGTAGTTCGCTGAACCTGTCTCAGAAAGTTCTGCTGTTAAAATAATTTTCACAGTCTGTGATAACAACATTCCTTTTAGTTCCACCCCCCCCCCCCCAACAAATTTTAAAAATGAGTAAATTGAAGAAAAATTATAGACACTAAAAAATGGAGAAAATAGACAACTCAAACTAAAAAGATTAAAGATGAAATTTTTAAAAAGAGACAGACTTAAAAGAAAAACAAATATAAAGAAACATAATACAACGTTTTCTAACACTGCTTGTAAATTTCGCACGCCCCAACTTTACAGGTTTTGGGAATCCCTGACTCGAAGATGTAAACGGAGCTGAAACAGAGGATCTAACATCATGACATCATGACATCTTGTACTTACATCAACAAGGAGGCGTAGATCTATGACAAGGAAATGAAGAGAAGTCTGGGAAAACCGTATACGGGATGTCCTGGTTGTGGTCGACTGAACTGGCTGTGGTCGACTAAACTGGTTGTGGTCGACTAAACTGGTTGTGGTCGACTGAACTGGCTGTGGTCGACTAAACTGGTTGTGGTCGACTGAACTTTCTGTGGTCGACTAAACTGGTTGTGGTAGACTAAACTGGTTGTGGTCGACTAAACTGGCTGTGGTCGACTAAACTGGTTATGGTCTATTAAACTGGTTGTGCATCTTTCTTTTCTTCAAGTTTGTAAACCAGTTAAGTTTTGTTACTTTCTTTTGTTGAGAAGAATGTAACATTTTTATAAGTAACACCAAACTCAAGCGGGTTACTAAAGTCAAATATCTAAGCAGCACAATTACATAGGATGGAAAAATAGATAGATAGATAGGTAGAGAGAGAGAGAGAGAGAGAGAGAGAGAGAAATCGAATGTAGAATTTATAAAGCAAACAATGTTACCTGTCAACTTGCACCAGCTCTCACAGCAGATGAGATCAGAGCCGTTCTGACAGACGTAGGCGGTCATCTCTCCGAAGCAGAATACTCCGGTGTGATTCAATCTTCTGCTCTTCTATGTGTAAAATGTAAACTGTAGAATGTAAACTTGTTGCTCATCTCTCTGTAAATTTCCACTATTGTCCACTGGAATAATGTTCTTTCTGTTTACAACGTGAAGTGTTAACTTTATCAATTACTGTTAATATTTTATCTCATTTAATCTACGAGTATTCTACGTTGTTTTGCGTCTGTTTTGTTACTCACTTCACAGACTTACTTGCTCCCAGGTTCATTTTCTCTCAGTGGAAATAATAATACAGAAGCAGCAACTTTACAGTTGAAATGATTTTAATGATGCACGGGGTGATGATGAGTCGATGAGCGATATGACGAGAACGACACAAGACTGGACATTTCCACGATATATGTTCCAAGCAGACTACTGTCGCCATCAGAACAACCTAATACACTCTATTCTACATCTATTTCACTAAACAACATTTCTAACAGCCTAATCTACGTCTGTCTCAGACGATACACAGAATACAACTGTCCCTCAGTCATATGATTTCTCTCTCACCTGACCTTTTTCCTATCATACCTTAACCGTGACCCTCGTGCAACCCGAGACAAAGCAGATGGACTCTACTCACGAACAGCTGATTACTTTAGAAGATAACTCATTTTATACAACTGTTCCAATTCTCAGATAAGTTATCTATCTTACATCCTAACATTCAATAAACTGTTATATCTCTCCATCTCGCTAGATCTTTCATGACTCGAATCAATTCACTTGTTTTCACACCAAACCACACAGTCAGGGCATCTAGGTATGTCTGTCTTTCTTCGCCCTCTTTGTCTTTTGCCATTTACCTTTCCATGTAAAGAAGCCCACAGCAGGCTATACACGAGTAGTTTGATACAAACAAATCTGACTCCTTAAACAAACAAATCTGACTCCTTAAACAAACAAATCTGACTCCTTAAACAAACAAATCTGACTCCTTAAACAAACAAATCTGACTTCTTAAACAAACAAATCTGACTCATTAATCAAATCTCAATCCGGTTAATTCACTCCAGTATCCAACACAAAATATTCACTGTCATAGCTCACTCAGTCATCACAGGTTCTACTGACCAGCCCAAACAACTCACAATGTAAATAATCTTGATTCCCTTCAACAGTCAGTAAATCAAAATGTGTAAGAAGCAGGTCTTCCGTGTTAAACTAATACTCACGACAAAAACAAACAAACAAACAAACATTTAAACTAATCTCTCTCTGAACCTTAAGTGCCCAGGGCACATGGGGCTTCCGCAAGGGTTTTTCACAAATGCCTGTCCTTCGCCTTTTTTTCTGCTCTTGCCCAGGTGAGCCCTCTATTGCTCAACATCCTTTCTGTTGTTCTTCTCCATGTCTCTTTTGGTCTACCCTTACTTCTGTTCCCCTGTGGTGTTCATCTTAGTGCTATTTTTGGTAGTGAGTTGTCAGTCATTCGGAGCACATGTCCCAACCATCGCCAGCGTCTTTCCTCAATAATTGTTGTCAGTGGTTTCATCTGCATTTCTGCTGATAAGATGTTATTTCTTATAGTGTATTTAAACTAATACTCACGAC
>CM019701.1:957078-974297 GCA_009760885.1 Achatina immaculata | reverse complement strand
CTGCAATACCAGGTGGACCCGTGACGAGAGCGGAGCAAGCCCCGGGCATCTCATCTCGTTCCTTCTTCTTCTTCTTCGTTCGCTTCTAGCACCAAATCCGCACTGTGATCCTACTGAATTTACGCCTGTGGTCCTCGTTAGGTCCTGTGGTCTCCTGTGTGGTCCCCGAAAGGACCACACGAGATCCACGAGAGGACCACATGGGGTTCAGAGTATCACAGGGCTTTAGCCTGTATTCTTGATGGGTCTCAGAAGCGGGATTGCGTGACACCGTGGTTTTCATTGCACCAGTTTAGTCTAGGGTTGGACTTTCTCACCGGAAGACCTCGACGTGTTTAGGATATCAGTGCATCCCCGTAGCCCACCCAGGCCAGAGTTGGACCTTCTCACCGGAAAACCTCGACGTGTTTTGAGATACCCGTGTATCACCGCCGGGTGAGAGGTGGTTGCCCATCCAGTCCAGAGTCGGACTTTCTCACCGGAAAACCTCAGCGTGATTAGGATACGCAAACATCCCCGCCGGGTGAGAGGTGGTTGCCTATCTATACTGCCCTGGTCCAGTGTCTCCGACTTCAGCATTTTGCGGTCGTGGCCGCTACCCTTCCTAGTTGTGACCAGGATGGAGCTTTTGTCCAGGAGGACGGATCCTCGCCACTAGTGACTTCCACCCCTGGGTTGAGCCGGTTTAGGCATATTATCCCAGTATGGGCGTGTTTGGGACGTGACCGACCTCTAGAGCAGAGGTACTGTGACATGATTAGCCTTCAAGATTCACCCCTGGTGTGAGCCAGTTTAGGCAAAATTCACCAGTATGGGTGCATATCAGGCGTGACCGACCTCTAGAGCGGAGGTGACATGACATGTCTAGCCATCAAGTTCCACCTCTGGTGTGTGCCGGTTTAGGCATATTTCACCAGTGTAGGTGTATTTCGGACGTGGCCGGCCTCTAGAGCAGAGGTGCCGTGGTATGTATAGCTCTCGTAGCGATACTACTGGACATACCGATTAAACTTCACTTTATCCTTTCCACCACCTTTTTTTTTTTTTTTTTTTTTTTTAAATATTTTATATGCAAATTCAGCAAGCACCAAAACCACCAAGGGCGAGTCAACCGAGCCAGGTCATTTTTATTTTTCTTCTTTTTTGTGTTTTATATTTTTTTTTGTTTTTATTTTTTGTTTTATTTATTTATTTTTTGTTTCATTCTTTTTTTTTTTTTTGAAATTTTTTTTTTTTTTTTTTTGCTTTTTTTTTCCCAAATCTTTCCAAAAAAAAAAACAAACTTTCAAATAAACAATAACGAAGCATGTACATGTGACGTGAGTTGAGGATGATTGCCCGTGGAATGAAATAATGAGATGGTGGGCTTTACAAACCGTGAGGTGACAGCATGGAGTATGATAACGCGAATGCTTTGTACATAAAACGTTACAACAAAGGTGTATAGTAATAGTATAACCACAGACACACATCCTCTCACCTACTATCAGGACCCTTTCTCACTCTCTCTCACTCTCTTCGTTAACTTTCTCTCTAGTGATGGACAGTGCTTGTATTCGGCTAAAGCCTTCTCTTTCACCCACGGGGTGTACACAGAAATAAATATGCACTAGAAACTGGTTGAAAGCTGTAACAATTTTTGTTTGAAAATGTACAGGAGAAGTTCTTTTGTAAAAATTCTATTTTCAAATGTGGCCCTATTCCTACATGACCAAACAACATACCTAAACTCAGCAAGGAGGATGATACACTGCGTATGGCTGTTTGTTTCTGTTCGAGGAATGGTGTTTAACATTATTGCTCTGTATATGTCTACTTTCTCTGTTGTTCTTGTTGCTATCTCCTGAGTCAAAAAATCTAAGGCTAAAGAAACGGTTCTGCACTGAAAGAAAATGTGTTCTTCCGTTTCTTGTGTGTTCAGTCTACATAGTTTACATCTGATCAGTCTGTGGAATCTGTGGGCGATCCCTTGTGTGGTCGGTGTCATGTTGAACAATAGTCTGTATGTTATCTCTCGTGCACTTGGCGTGATTCCTTTCTTGTGTAGGTTTTGAAATGATTGTGTGTAGTCGGTGATGAAGTATTTGTATCCTCTCTTTATTCTGCACTGTAATGGAGGCTCCTGTTTCCTGACCAGATGTTTGTATATGCATGATGTTTTCATGCGTATTAAACGTTCATTCCCAGTTACACTTTGTATGCATTGTCTGTAGAAGAGCGGTATAGTGCCAAAGTGATGGGGGTGTATATTGTTTAATTTACACAGTTTAAGAAGCCTCAGCCCAACGTAGTAGTGGGCTAGAGTATGTTTGTGTGGCTGTTGGATGATTTGTCCTATATATTTGATCCTGAGTGCCTGGATCTTTGTTGCTATGTCTTGTAGGGAGATGCCCCCTCTATTTTTGTCTTGCATCAAGGTTTTCTGTTGGATGCTGCGTACTGTGCGTCGGAAAATAAAGTCTCTAATCATTGAATTTATTTCCTTAAGTGACTGTTTAGGCAGGGGGAATATGTTTGCGGTATATATAAGCTGTGGTATGATGCAAGTGTTGACTGCGACACTTCTGCCGAATATGGTGGTGGTTCTGTATTTGTAAATTTCCAGTCTGTTTTTAATTTTTTCAATTATATTTCGCCATCTTGCTTTGATGTTATTTGAAGGCGTAGCTGTAAATAATATTCCGTATATTTTAATGTTGTTGACTTGTATTAATGTGAAAGGGAAGTCTGTTTTGTTGGTCCATTTACCTAAACCCATTATATGTGATTTTTGAATGTTTATTTTAGCCCCGCTGCCCTGTCCGAACTCTGCAAATATGTCTAGAATAAACCTGATAGAGGATATATTGGAGGGAAAGAAGATTGTGTCGTCAGCATAGGCCAACGACTTCCTCTCTCCCATTCCAGGAATAAAGATTCCTTTGACTATTGTCTCTTGCCTGATTCTCTCCAGGAGTGGCTCTAGAGTTAACACATACAACAGGGGTGAGAGTGGGCAGCCCTGACGTACAGATCTGGTTAACCGTATTGGTTCACTGAGGGTATGGTTTATTAAAAGTCTGCTTTCTGGTTTGTTGTATAGAATTTGTATCCAGTCTCTGATGTAGTTCCCAAGATTACATTTGGACAAGGTTTTCTGGAGGAAAGAATGGGAAACTCTATCGAAAGCCTTCTCCTGGTCCAGCGATAAGATTGCTGACTGGCTATTCTTATCGTGAGAGTATTGGATAACATCTCTTAGGAAATGTAGATGCGTATTTATGTTTCTGTCGGTGACACTGCATTGCTGGTCCTCATGTATAAGTGTGTGCATGACGGGTTTGAGTTTCATAGTTAGGGACTTTGCTAGAATTTTGTAGTCTACGTTGAGTAACGAGATAGGTCTGTAATTTTTAACTTGAGTTGTGTCTGCGTTGCTTTTCTTAATGAGTGTTATGTATGACTGATTGAGACTGTTGGGTAATTCTTTTCTGTCGAAGGCTTCAATAAACACCTTGTGTAGGACAGGTCCTAAAATGTGGAAGAATTTCTGATAAAACTCGGCAGTGAGGCCATCCGGTCCTGGAGATTTGTTCTTTTGGAATGTGTCAAGCGCATTTTGTAGGTTTCCTAGCGTGAGTGGGATGTCTAATGTTTGTTTGTCTTCTTCAGAAATCTGTTTGGCGTAGTTCAAGAATTTGTTTTGTATGTCTTCTGATTGACCTTTGTCCTCAGAGTATAAATGTATATAAAAATCTTGAAAGGTTTGCCTTATTCCGGTAGTGCCTGTCTGTTCCTGTCCATTTATGTCTATTATTTTGCGTATTTGCCTGCTTCTTTGCACATTTTGTTCTGTACCTAGATATTTTTTACTTGGTATTTCTTGTACGGCAGAGGCAAGTTTTGTTCTGATGAAAGCACCCTGGTAACTGTGTTGATGGTATTTTTCTACTTCTTCCTCTAGCGCATGTATGTGAGGACTATTGGGATCTACCTGCTTGGTTAGTTTAATAGCATTTTCCAACATTTGTTGTTGCTGTCGTCTGTATCTGTGTATTTTTGTCGCCAAGACCTGTGTTCTCTCTCTGATAGTGTTCTTTAATACATCCCAGTATTCTATGAGGTTGGATTCAGGTAAGTCTTGAGTGTACGCGTGTAATAGTTCCGTTATGTTATCTACATAATCTCCATTATCCAGCAAACTGTTATTAAACTTCCAGTGTGGGGAGCGTTTGTTTTTGAGTTGTGCCAAGGTTGCGTTTAATGTGACCATGACCGCTTTATGATCTGTGTAATTTAAGGTTGTGTCTATGTGTTTGATGTCATTTATTAGAAGACCTTCTGGGACATATATTCTGTCTATTCGGGCTGATCGTCCCATGTTTATGTTAATTGTGTCAGTGTGTGTAGTTTCCTTACCATGTGGGTTCACCTTTCTGTATGTGTCTACGAGCCCGTGTTCGTCTATGATGTTGTGTAGTATGTCTATTTGTTCGAGTTCACGGCGTACGTTAATTGTTCCTCTCGACAGATCAAGATCGTGCATGACACAATTAAAGTCTCCTGCTATGATAATGTTTTGCCCCCTGTGGAATGATGTTAGCATCTGTGAGAGCTTGTCATAGAAGTTAATTTGCTGGTCTCTCACAGCTGGTGCATATACATTGACTAATGTGTATTTGTTGTGGTTTGAACTTGTGTGTTTTATTTCCACTATTGCTACTCTACCTTCGCTGTCTCTGTTGTGTCCTACAATTTGCCAGTCTTCTGATACTTGTAGTATTGCTGCTCCTGTGTGTCTATTCCCTAAGCTGAAACAAGAATGTCTGAGTCCTAAGAGTTGTGTGATGTTGTTGGCACGTATTTCCGTGGTGATGTGTGTTCTTGGATAAAGATGAAGTCTGGCTTGTATTTGTGTACTAGGTGCACTACTTGACTGAGTTTACTTCTCAGTCCCCTAATGTTAACACTTAAAATAGAAAGTTTATCAGCCATATTGAAAACAGAAAAACACAAATGAAAAATGTAAATTAGAAAGGACTATGAGGACATAAAAAAAATATACTAACAGAAAGAAAAAAAAAAACAAAAAAAGAAGTAAGTTGTTACCTTGCTCCTGTACATCCAATGGTTGAGAAAAGCACGACACAAATAAATGAAATATTCCAATATTGAGAAATGAAAAATACAAAAATCCGTCCTTTCCACCACCTTTTTTTTTTTTTTTTTTTTTTAAATATTTTATATGCAAATTCAGCAAGCACCAAAACCACCAAGGGCGAGTCAACCGAGCCAGGTCATTTTTATTTTTCTTCTTTTTTGTGTTTTATATTTTTTTTTGTTTTTATTTTTTGTTTTATATATTTTTTTTTTTGTTTCATTCTTTTTTTTTTTTTTTGAAATTTTTTTTTTTTTTTTTCCCGTTTTTTTTTTTTTTTTTTGCTTTTTTTTCCAAATCTTTCCAAAAAAAAAAAAAAACAAACTTTCAAATAAACAATAACGAAGCATGTACATGTGACGTGAGTTGAGGATGATTGCCCGTGGAATGAAATAATGAGATGGTGGGCTTTACAAACCGTGAGGTGACAGCATGGAGTATGATAACGCGAATGCTTTGTACATAAAACGTTACAACAAAGGTGTATAGTAATAGTATAACCACAGACACACATCCTCTCACCTACTATCAGGACCCTTTCTCACTCTCTCTCACTCTCTTCGTTAACTTTCTCTCTAGTGATGGACAGTGCTTGTATTCGGCTAAAGCCTTCTCTTTCACCCACGGGGTGTACACAGAAATAAATATGCACTAGAAACTGGTTGAAAGCTGTAACAATTTTTGTTTGAAAATGTACAGGAGAAGTTCTTTTGTAAAAATTCTATTTTCAAATGTGGCCCTATTCCTACATGACCAAACAACATACCTAAACTCAGCAAGGAGGATGATACACTGCGTATGGCTGTTTGTTTCTGTTCGAGGAATGGTGTTTAACATTATTGCTCTGTATATGTCTACTTTCTCTGTTGTTCTTGTTGCTATCTCCTGAGTCAAAAATTCTAAGGCTAAAGAAACGGTTCTGCAATGAAAGAAAATGTGTTCTTCCGTTTCTTGTGTGTTCAGTCTACATAGTTTACATCTGATCAGTCTGTGGAATCTGTGGGCGATCCCTTGTGTGGTCGGTGTCATGTTGAACAATAGTCTGTATGTTATCTCTCGTGCACTTGGCGTGATTCCTTTCTTGTGTAGGTTTTGAAATGATTGTGTGTAGTCGGTGATGAAGTATTTGTATCCTCTCTTTATTCTGCACTGTAATGGAGGCTCCTGTTTCCTGACCAGATGTTTGTATATGCATGATGTTTTCATGCGTATTAAACGTTCATTCCCTGTTACACTTTGTATGCATTGTCTGTAGAAGAGCGGTATAGTGCCAAAGTGATGGGGGTGTATATTGTTTAATTTACACAGTTTAAGAAGCCTCAGCCCAACGTAGTAGTGGGCTAGAGTATGTTTGTGTGGCTGTTGGATGATTTGTCCTATATATTGATCCTGAGTGCCTGGATCTTTGTTGCTATGTCTTGTAGGGAGATGCCCCCTCTATTTTTGTCTTGCATCAAGGTTTTCTGTTGGATGCTGCGTACTGTGCGTCGGAAAATAAAGTCTCTAATCATTGAATTTATTTCCTTAAGTGACTGTTTAGGCAGGGGGAATATGTTTGCGGTATATATAAGCTGTGGTATGATGCAAGTGTTGACTGCGACACTTCTGCCGAATATGGTGGTGGTTCTGTATTTGTAAATTTCCAGTCTGTTTTTAATTTTTTCAATTATATTTCGCCATCTTGCTTTGATGTTATTTGAAGGCGTAGCTGTAAATAATATTCCGTATATTTTAATGTTGTTGACTTGTATTAATGTGAAAGGGAAGTCTGTTTTGTTGGTCCATTTACCTAAACCCATTATATGTGATTTTTGAATGTTTATTTTAGCCCCGCTGCCCTGTCCGAACTCTGCAAATATGTCTAGAATAAACCTGATAGAGGATATATTGGATGGAAAGAAGATTGTGTCGTCAGCATAGGCCAACGACTTCCTCTCTCCCATTCCAGGAATAAAGATTCCTTTGACTATTGTCTCTTGCCTGATTCTCTCCAGGAGTGGCTCTAGAGTTAACACATACAACAGGGGTGAGAGTGGGCAGCCCTGACGTACAGATCTGGTTAACCGTATTGGTTCACTGAGGGTATGGTTTATTAAAAGTCTGCTTTCTGGTTTGTTGTATAGAATTTGTATCCAGTCTCTGATGTAGTTCCCAAGATTACATTTGGACAAGGTTTTCTGGAGGAAAGAATGGGAAACTCTATCGAAAGCCTTCTCCTGGTCCAGCGATAAGATTGCTGACTGGCTATTCTTATCGTGAGAGTATTGGATAACATCTCTTAGGAAATGTAGATGCGTATTTATGTTTCTGTCGGTGACACTGCATTGCTGGTCCTCATGTATAAGTGTGTGCATGACGGGTTTGAGTTTCATAGTTAGGGACTTTGCTAGAATTTTGTAGTCTACGTTGAGTAACGAGATAGGTCTGTAATTTTTAACTTGAGTTGTGTCTGCGTTGCTTTTCTTAATGAGTGTTATGTATGACTGATTGAGACTGTTGGGTAATTCTTTTCTGTCGAAGGCTTCAATAAACACCTTGTGTAGGACAGGTCCTAAAATGTGGAAGAATTTCTGATAAAACTCGGCAGTGAGGCCATCCGGTCCTGGAGATTTGTTCTTTTGGAATGTGTCAAGCGCATTTTGTAGGTTTCCTAGCGTGAGTGGGATGTCTAATGTTTGTTTGTCTTCTTCAGAAATCTGTTTGGCGTAGTTCAAGAATTTGTTTTGTATGTCTTCTGATTGACCTTTGTCCTCAGAGTATAAATGTATATAAAAATCTTGAAAGGTTTGGCTTATTCCGGTAGTGCCTGTCTGTTCCTGTCCATTTATGTCTATTATTTTGCGTATTTGCCTGCTTCTTTGCACATTTTGTTCTGTACCTAGATATTTTTTACTTGGTATTTCTTGTACGGCAGAGGCAAGTTTTGTTCTGATGAAAGCACCCTGGTAACTGTGTTGATGGTATTTTTCTACTTCTTCCTCTAGCGCATGTATGTGAGGACTATTGGGATCTACCTGCTTGGTTAGTTTAATAGCATTTTCCAACATTTGTTGTTGCTGTCGTCTGTATCTGTGTATTTTTGTCGCCAAGACCTGTGTTCTCTCTCTGATAGTGTTCTTTAATACATCCCAGTATTCTATGAGGTTGGATTCAGGTAAGTCTTGAGTGTACGCGTGTAATAGTTCCGTTATGTTATCTACATAATCTCCATTATCCAGCAAACTGTTATTAAACTTCCAGTGTGGGGAGCGTTTGTTTTTGAGTTGTGCCAAGGTTGCGTTTAATGTGACCATGACCGCTTTATGATCTGTGTAATTTAAGGTTGTGTCTATGTGTTTGATGTCATTTATTAGAAGACCTTCTGGGACATATATTCTGTCTATTCGGGCTGATCGTCCCATGTTTATGTTAATTGTGTCAGTGTGTGTAGTTTCCTTACCATGTGGGTTCACCTTTCTGTATGTGTCTACGAGCCCGTGTTCGTCTATGATGTTGTGTAGTATGTCTATTTGTTCGAGTTCACGGCGTACGTTAATTGTTCCTCTCGACAGATCAAGATCGTGCATGACACAATTAAAGTCTCCTGCTATGATAATGTTTTGCCCCCTGTGGAATGATGTTAGCATCTGTGAGAGCTTGTCATAGAAGTTAATTTGCTGGTCTCTCACAGCTGGTGCATATACATTGACTAATGTGTATTTGTTGTGGTTTGAACTTGTGTGTTTTATTTCCACTATTGCTACTCTACCTTCGCTGTCTCTGTTGTGTCCTACAATTTGCCAGTCTTCTGATACTTGTAGTATTGCTGCTCCTGTGTGTCTATTCCCTAAGCTGAAACAAGAATGTCTGAGTCCTAAGAGTTGTGTGATGTTGTTGGCACGTATTTCCGTGGTGATGTGTGTTTCTTGGATAAAGATGAAGTCTGGCTTGTATTTGTGTACTAGGTGCACTACTTGACTGAGTTTACTTCTCAGTCCCCTAATGTTAACACTTAAAATAGAAAGTTTATCAGCCATATTGAAAACAGAAAAACACAAATGAAAAATGTAAATTAGAAAGGACTATGAGGACATAGAAAAAATATACTAACAGAAAGAAAAAAAAAACAAAAAAAGAAGTAAGTTGTTACCTTGCTCCTGTACATCCAATGGTTGAGAAAAGCACGACACAAATAAATGAAATATTCCAATATTGAGAAATGAAAAATACAAAAATCCGTCCTATACAAAGTCCCGTGGGCACGATCATCCGCTCGTTTGTCTTGGTACCGTGGAACCAAACATTCTAGTTCTAGAAAATGCAACACAATAATCCGCCTGGTCAACACAGTTATATTTCCCTCATACCTCCTCATCAATCGTTAACGGAGGATCATCATCGTCAGACTGTTCTCCCGTCAGCTGGGCCCAAGATAGAGGTTCCTCGGCTAGCGGCGAGTCCATGTCCTCCTCTGCAGGGGGGACATTAACTGCTTCCTCTGCTGGAATTGGTGTGTCCATGACCCTCTCTGGAAGAGGGACCGTTTGCGTTTCTGCTGTTGGCAGAGGCTGACTCCTGGCCTCTGCAGTTCTGCCAGTGGGCACCCGTTTTCTTGGGGTGCAAGGAGATTCGCTGGAGGTCGGCGACACAGCGGCGGACATCAGGTGGCGCCTCTTTTTCCTGTTTTCCACCAGCTTAAACCCATCATCATCGATGGGCTCTGGTGCTGGCTCCTGGTTGCCGGTGGTCTGGTTTTGAATGTCCGCGGCAGTTGTGGCGGACCGCTCCTCGACTCTCTTGGCTGCAGAGACCTGCTGTTGCACGTTCTCCCTGTGGGCGGGCCTTGCCTTCCTGGGGCATTGGTTTGCCCGATGAGCATCGCTGCTACAAATCGGGCATGGTGCATTCCTGCCCTGCAGGGTGATTGCAATCCTGTGCCCTTTTACACTTCCGGATTGAGATAAGGACGTGTAATGTGGGACATCTTGTTTCGGCCTGCACCGAAACGCCCACTTGTCGTTGGCCTTCTCAACACGGGATACCTCGGCCTCCTCGTCACCGGTCAGAAATGTGACAAGGCGCTTGACCATTTCCGCCTTCACTGCTATGGGCATCCAATGCAGGGTTCCTTTAACCCGTTCCTTGTCCAAATGTTCAAAGTGAATCGTTAGTTTGGACTGTTCCAGGTGCAAGGTCTTCCCATGCAGCGAGGCATAGTGAGTAATGTGGGTGGCTTGACGTAGAGTGACATACCACTTGGTGCGGTCCTCATAACGGCCGAGAGTTGCCACTCCATTGAGCCCCAGACCCACAGGTCCAGCCAGAATGCTATGCATGAATGCATATGAAACACGTGAGGCATTCTGCCCACTGACTGTGCATACCAGAGTCCCTGGGAGTTCTTCTTGGCCACCCTCCATATCCGTCTCCGGGTTGTAGAAGAAGGTTGGAGTATCCATAACAGAAAGAAAGAAACTCCAAGTACACAAAATCCAGGAATATCACACAAAGGCGGATCAGAGTCCCTTCCCGCCCTTACCTCGTCCAGACATTTTAGCAGTAGCAGTAGCGGTAGCAGCAAAAGTTAGCAGTAGCAGTAAAAAGTGAGTTCTCCCCTTTCCACCACCTTTCCCATCGGCACCTGTCGGGTATCTCTCTAGACAAATGAGAGACGGAATAACTGCCAGTTACAAAACTTTGATTTTTTTTTCGTTTCTATGAAAATATTTATCATTAAATCCCCATTACTAATTGTGAATTTTCTCTAACCGACTAAGAAAAAGAACTTTTCTGATACAAACATTTTAAAATGTATCTTTTATTTTCAATAAAGATTATGTGCTTATACTTCCTGATCAAAAATAAATATGTTATGTTTTCCATGAAAGAAGAGACATGCACGTTACTTGTAGCAATGTTCATTATGTAATTGTCTCCCTTGGATAGTAGCGACGCGTGAGTTACAAAACTATTAAAGCTATATGTTAATTTTTTTTTTCTTTACATTTCAAAAATGCGATCTTCATGTTAAGTTATGCTCTCTCTCTCTCTCTCTCTTTCTCTCTCTGTCTCTTCTTTCTTCTCTTTTCCTCTCTTTTCTCTTCTGTTTTTCTCTCGTTCCATCTCCTCTCTATCCCATATATATATATGTATACACACACGTATGTGTGTATATATATATGGATGTTTTTATGGTATGTACTGGCATGTGTGAAAAGTGTTTCTTCATTATCTGGTTCACGTAGGTGGTGTTTGTTTGGTTGGCAGTCGAATGAAACAGTGTGTTCTTCAAGTCTGAAGAACTAATACACCAAAATTGGTTTGTCTGAGTAACTTGACTATTGACTAAAGCACCTAAACTGGTTTGTGTGAGTAACTTGACTAATGACTAAAAGAACAAAACTGGCTTGTCTAAGGAACTTGAGTACTGATGAAAACACCTAAACTGGTTTGTGTGAGGAACTTTACTAATGACTAAAACACCAAAGCTGGTTATAACACAGTCATAAACTTGTGTGGTAAAGCACAATCAAAAGCTTATCCGACAAATGAGAAAATTCTTTGCTCTGCAAGATGGTTTACAGATATTAGATTTTGAAGAGACGAGCCTGTGAAAGGACCTTGTTAATTTTATCGCCACTCTCGATAGAAGTCTGGTTTATCTGAGTGGATCTAAAATATCCAAGCTAATGTAGCTGTTGTATCCAAGGAGACAGTTTTCTCTCGTGAGAGCGTGTGGTAGAGCCATCTCTCGCCCTGCGTGTGTCTGATGCGGAGTTCATTTCTTACATAATTGTATGGGACACCCTTTCGGGTATTTTTAAAAAAAAATTAATGTTTATTTACATTCAGCAAGCAACAATTTCATAGTCAGTTGAAATGATGTGATGTGTTAGTGACTGCCCGTGAGATGAAATAATGAAATGGTGGGCTTTTACAAAACATGAGATGACAGTCATCCGTATGATAAGTGTAATATATGTACATCTTAAATTAACTTTTTTTCCAACAAGGGGGGGGGTCCATAAATATGATGACTCTCCTACACACACATAAACATACGCTTACATTTATGCTTGATACCGCTAGGGCTTTGTACTGAAGGTGACAAAGTCGTCTTTGTTATTCTTATCTCAAATGTGGAGTCGCTCTTTGTATCTTCTTATCTAAATATGGCTTTTGTATTATCTGAAACCCCCTCTGGTCAGCTTGTAGCTTCGAAAGTTAAACTTGTCTGACGGTCATTGCCTGGTAAGCTTGTAGCTTCGAAAGTTAAACCTTTCTGAGGGTCATTGCCTGGTAAGCTTGTAGCTTCGAAAGTTAAACTTGTCTGACGGTCATTGCCTGGTCAGCTTGCAGCTTCGAAAGTTAAACTTGTCTGACGGTCATTGCCTGGTCAGCTTGCAGCTTCGAAAGTTAAACTTGTCTGACGGTCATTGCCTGGTCAGCTTGCAGCTTCGAAAGTTAAACGTGTCTGACGGTCATTGTCTGGTCAGGATAATCCAGTCCGGTGACATTTGTTGAAAGATCCGTCGTAACATGATAAAATGTGTACATAAAATACAAGAAGTGTCTCATTCACATGTAATTGTACATGTATATACGTGCATTGTTATGTAATAAAAAGTGGTTGAAACTAAACATATAACCTTGTGATGAAAAAGAAGTATTTGCTAAAGAGATACAATACTGGGAACTACTGAAGAACATAATAAAGGATAGAGCACAGATACTGTCAACTCAGATACACAGAGAGAGACTTAGACAGGAGAAAATAATTGAAGAAGCAATCAGACTAACAAAGCAGACAGACAAAAACTCACCGAACCTACTCACACTACAAGAAGTACTGTATGGGCTTCTTCAATCTGTTGGGCCCATGAGACTGGAATGTCCGTTGATCTGGTTGTGGAGGCCGTGTTGTCATTTCTGAGAAAGACACTCCTTTGTTCTTCCTCTTAACATTTCTTGTTTCTGTTGTTTGGTGCCGAGGGTCTGTTGTTCTGCCTTTCGTCGGCTGTTTCCTCGGTGTACACGGTGCTGTTTTCCCCGTCACAGTCGTAGGAGATATCTGTAGCAGTCTTCTTTTTCTGCTGTAGTCGACTATTTTAAAACGTCGTCTTCATTGTCTGAAGGTGGTTCTATGTTACCCGGGGTGGGACCTTTGCCGGCAGTAGTGGGTTGTTTGTTCTTTATGCCCACCGATTCTTCTCATGGCTGCTGTTCCTGGTGATTTCTGGTAGTTTCTTGCGATCTGGCTTGTTTCTTTGGACATTTGTTTGCCCAGTGCGAATCAGATCCGCATGTCGGGTAGGGCGTTGTTCTCCCCTGCAATGTTATTGAAACTTTGAGTTCTTTGTTTCCGCTGGTGCTGTATAGCGTGGTAATGTGCGGAAGTTCTATTTTTGGGCGGCATAAGAAAGTCCATTTGTCGTGGGCTTTCTCCAGGCGTGAGACTTGGGCTTCCTCGTCTCCGGTCAGGTGTACTACTAAGAGCTTGACAGTGTATATTTTGGTGGCTGGTGGCAGCCAGTGCAGCGTCCCCTTGACGCACTCTTTGTCCATATGTTCTATCATTATGCTTAAGTTGGAGTCCGCCATGGGAAATGTCTTCCCATGTAGGGAGTTGTAATGCGCGATGTGAGCCGCCTGGCTCAGGGTAGCAAACCACTTGGTTTTGTTCACGTAGCGACTCAACGTCGTCACACTGTTTATCACAACGACTGCCGGACCGGCCAGAATGCTGTACATGTACGAATATGATATCTTTGTTGCATTTTGTCCGTTGGCTGTGATAATCAGGGTTCCAGGATGGTGGTACTGCTCATACTCCATGTCCTCTTCCTCGTTGTAGAAGAACTTTCCACTCTCCTTTTTGAATTGTAATTGTTTGTAACTGCTTGAAAAGCAAGGATAGGAAGCACACTTTGATCTTAGCCAAAAGGCTGAGAAGCGATAAAATATCCAGGATGAGAATATTAAGAGAATCCGTCTAACGTAGCTGTCGTATCCAAGGAGACAGCGTTCTCTCGTGAGAGCGAGTGGTAGAGCCATCTCTCGCACTGCGTGTGTCTGATGCGGAGTTCATTTCTTACATAATTGTATGAGACACCCTTTTTTTTCACTGGCAGAACCAAACTGGAAGGACCACCTTTTTTTTTTATTATTCAGAAAACAATTAATTGTATTCGGTGTCTGTAAGAGCAGCTTAAGATAACTTTTAAGTTTTATAATTCATGGAGGCATGTAGTCGACATCAAATAGATATTGGGAAAGCTTGTAGTTGTAGGAAGGAGTATAACTTATTTTTTTTTATATAGGATGGGAGGGTATTAAAAAGATGAGCAGCAGAATAACTGAAGCTTTTCTTGTAAAGATCAAGTGATGATACAGCTCCGGTTAAAGCACAACCACTTTGTTGATCATGGCATGCCAGGTCACTTGTACAATCTGCATTAGCAAAAAGGGCCAGAAGGGAAGCATAGTATGTAGCAAAGGGTGGGAACCAACCTTACAGATGAGAATGTGCAGACGAAGGAAAACTTCTTGAACCACTCATGTTATTGTTTATGTTAGGGGATAGCGCGAACGCAGTCCCCCCTACGAAAAAATTACGCACTCGAGTCACCCGCATTTCGGGTGATCGCAGGGGTCAACCCAACCGGAGTGCAATGGAAGGGCCTCGCCCTGGAAGGACCACCATCTTTTTTTTTTTTTTAATGAAGTTTATTTGTCTGATAGTTACAAATACAAATCGTGTGCAAAAAACGTGAGGTTAGGGTGATTGCCCGTGAAGTGAAATAATGAAATGGTGGGCTTTAACAAAACATGAGATGATAGTGATTTGGATGATAGGTACACCTGAGTGCATAGTTATATAAAAACAGGGTTGTAGAATAATCAATGTTGTGAAACTAAAACTGCGTCGTTGTCAAACCATACAGACACACACAAAAACAAAAAAGGAATTCAATATTCCACATAGGTGTTAAAAACTAGCAGAAAGCCGTAACAATTTGTTTTGGAAGATAGACAGAAAAATTTCTGGCGTAAAAACTTTGTTATCAAACATGACCTTATTCCGACATGACCAGATAAGAGATCTGAATGCCACTAGGATTATGATGGACTGTTTATGGCTGTCTGCTACTGTTCGAGGGATGGTGTTCAACATGACTGCTCTATACATGTCTGCCGTCTGTGTTGTTCTTGTTGTTATCTCGTGAGTCAACAGTTTAAAAGCTAAAGAAACAGTTTTGCACTCAAAGAAGATGTGCTCTTCTGTTTCCTGTGTTTTTGTTCTACATAGTCTACATCTGATCAGTCTGTTGGATCTGCGGGCGACTCCTTGTGTGGTCGGTGTTATGTTGAACAATAGTCTGTATGTTATCTCTCGTGCACTTGGCGTGATTCCTTTCTGGTGTAGGTTTTGAAATGGTTGTGTGTAGTCAGTAATGAAGTATTTGTATCCTCTCTTTATTCTGTCCTGTAATGGTGGCTCCTGTTTTCTGACCATATATTTGTATATGCCTGATGTTTTCATGTGTATTAAATGTTCATGTCCAGTGAGACTTTCTATGCATTGTCTGTAGAAGAGCGGCATAGTGCCAAAGTGATGGGGATATGCATTGTTTAATTTACAAAGTTTGGTTAGCCCTGGATGATTTGTCCCACATATTTCATTCTGAGTGCCTGGATCTTTGTTGATATGTCTTGTAGGGAGATGCCTCCTCTGTTCTTATCTTGCATCAAGGTTTTCCGTTGAATGCTGTGTACTGTGTGTCGGAAAATAAAGTCGCTAATCATGGAATTGACTTCCCTAAGTGACTGTCTAGGCAAGGGAAAGATATTTGCGGTGTATATGAGCTGTGGTATGACGCAGGTGTTGACTGCGACACTTCTGCCGAATATGGTGGTAGTTTTATATTTGTATAGTTGCAGTCGGTTTTTTATTTTTCCAATGATATTTTGCCATCTTGCGTTGGTGGTATTGGAAGGCGTAGCTGTAAATATAATTCCGTATAGTTTGATTTTGTTGACCTGAATTAATGTGAATGGGAAGTCTGTTTTGTTTACCCATTTGCCTAAACCCATTATGTGTGATTTTTGAATGTTTATTTTGGCCCCGCTGCCTTGTCCGAACTCTGTAATTATGTCTAGAATATTCTGAATAGAGGATATATTGGAGGGGAAGAAGATTGTGTCGTCAGCGTAGGCCAACGATTTTCTCTCTCCCATGCCAGGAATAAAGATTCCTTTGACTAGTGTCTCCTGTCTGATTTTCTCCAGGAGTGGCTCTAGAGTTAGCACATACAACAGGGGTGAGAGTGGGCAGCCCTGACGTACGGATCTGGTTAACCGGAATGGTCCACTTAGGGTGTGGTTTATTAAAAGTCTGCTTTCTGGTTTGTTGTATATAATTTTGATCCAGTCTGTGATGTAGTCCCCAAGATTACGTTTGGACAAGGTTTTCTGGAGGAAAGAATGGGAAACTCTGTCGAAAGCCTTCTCCTGGTCCAGCAATACGATTACTGACTGGCTATTCTTATCGTGAGAGTATTGGATAACATCTCTTAGGAAATGTAAATGCGTATTTATGTTTCTGTCAGTGACACTACATTGCTGGTCCTCATTTATAAGTGTGTGCATGATGGGTTTGAGTTTCATAGTTAGAGATTTTGCTAGGATTTTGTAGTCGACGTTGAGTAATGAGATAGGTCTGTAGTTCTTTACTTGGGTTGTGTCTGCGTTG
Organism: Achatina immaculata; assembly: GCA_009760885.1. Classification (NCBI taxonomy): domain Eukaryota; kingdom Metazoa; phylum Mollusca; class Gastropoda; order Stylommatophora; family Achatinidae; genus Lissachatina; species Lissachatina immaculata. The sequence continues at coordinate 957,429 of CM019701.1, read as the reverse complement.
TTTTTCTTGATGAGTGTTATGTATGACTGATTGAGGCTGTTGGATAATTCTTTTCTGTCGAAGGCTTCAGTAAAAACCTTTTGTAAGACAGGTCCTAGAATGGGAAAGAATTTCTGATAGAACTCGGCGGTGAGGACATCCGGTCCTGGAGATTTGTTTTTTTTTTGGAGTGTGTTAAGTGCATTCTGTAGGTTTTCTAGCGTGAGTGGGATGTCTAATGTGTGTTTGTCTTCTTCAGGAAGTTGTTTAGCGTAGTTCAAGAATTTGTTTTGTATGTCGTGTGACTGACCCTTGTCCTCAGAGTATAGATGCTTGTAAAAGTCTAGAAAATTTGACTTATGTTGGTGGTGT
>CM019701.1:932438-956978 GCA_009760885.1 Achatina immaculata | reverse complement strand
ACTAGTAAGTGACAGGTTACAATCAAGTGACAAACTAATGAGAGACAGCATGAATCAAAACTAGTGAGAGACAGCATAAAATCAAATGATAAACTGTTGACAGACATCATATAATCAGGTGATAAACTAGTGAGAGACAGGTTACTATCAAGTGATAAACCAATGAGAGACAGCAGAAAATCAAGTGATAAACTAATGAGAGACAGCATAAAATCAAGTGATAAACTAGTGAGAGACAGCATAAAATCAAATGATAAACTAGTGATAGCATAAAATCAAGTGATAAGCTAGTGAGAGCAGAAAATCAAGTGATAAATTAACGAGAGACAGCATAAAATCAACTGATAAACTAATGACAGACAGCATAAAATCAAGTGATAAACTAGTAAGAGACGAGCTGAGATCAAGTAAAGGAAGCTGTAAACAGAGTGCAGAAGCTTATTGAAACAGAATAACAGAGACAGTTTGCTGACCTAAAGAAAGCATCTGAATATTTAAGATCAACCTTAAAACTAAAACTTAACCGAGGCAATTATTCACAGAACCAGAGTTTGGGATTATCGTTAAAGAATATGACAACTGCGGTAAAACTGGTTCTAGTAATAAAATGGATATGTGTATGGTTCAGCTATACAAAAAGATAGAAAGAGTGAGGAAAGTGGGGCAAAACAAGAATGGCATAAAGCAAGATGAGTACATATTTTCTTAGACAGAAAAGTTCTTAGATTTCCTCACCCAATCGTTGGCTTTCACTTTGTGCTCTACTTTGTTTATTTGGGCCCATTTCGTGCCGAGCTTTATTTCAATCAAAGCAATATAATTTTCATCCATTTTTATGTTTTTATCTGTTGTGTTGTTTTTGTATGTGATCCTTGAAAAAGGCTTGTGCCGAAATATTGGATTGTTATATATCCTTTATTCATATGTCCTCATCTTGCTTTCTGCCATTCTTGTTTCTGCCCACTTTCCTCCCTCTTTCTATCTTTTTGTATAACTGAACACACGCTCATCTATTTGGATTATTACAAAGATTTTCAAGACTTGCGGTTATTGTTGGTTGGGGGGGGGGGAATTTGAACTGGGAGAATGGCAGAAAGTTGTCGTTGTCTCTGAGTGGTAGTGGGGTTTTGTAGACAGAACAGGTAGTAGACTGAGGGTTCTAATCTATTTCCGCGTCCGTTGCTTAACCCTTACCAGGGAACTGTTTTGGTTGACCTTTAACCCCTATCTGTGTCCTAGCCAGAAGCAGACTCGTCTCAAATGTTCTTCGCTCCATCAGTCAGTCAGTCATTTGCATATCCATTGTGGAACTTTGCCTCCTTAACAGCTCTCCTGTATGCCTCTCGGTTGTAAGCAAGATGCCCTGCTGCTGATGCATCCATTTGCAGATCATCAACGATGTCTTGCAGCCATCTTCGCCTTGGTCTTCCTCTCTTTCTTTTTCCCATTATGTACCCTTCCAAGACGGTCTTCTCTAGATTATCATGACGTTTAATGTGTTCAAAATATTTAAATTTTTCTCTTTAATCCTCTTTACTAGCCAGCCTTCTTCAATATTAAGTTCTTGTAGTATGGATATATTTCAGGAAACATGAGATAACGAGAAAGTCTGATTTCAGATAACAGGAAACATGAGATAACATGAAATTCAGATCACAGATAACAAGAAACACGAGATAACATGAAATTCAGATCACATATAACAAGAAACACGAGATAACATGAAATTCAGATCACAGATAACAAGAAACATGAGATAACATCAAATTCAGATCACATATAACAAGAAACATGAGATAACATCAAATTCAAATCACATATAACAAGAAACATGAGATAACATCAAATTCAGATCACATATAACAGGAAACACGAGATAACATCAAATTCAGATCACATATAACAAGAAACACGAGATAACATCAAATTCAGATCACATATAACAGGAAACACGAGATAACATCAAATTCAGATCACATATAACAGGAAACACGAGATAACATCAAATTCAGATCACATATAACAGGAAACACGAGATAACATCAAATTCAGATCACATATAACAGGAAACACGAGATAACATCAAATTCAGATCACAGATAACTTCATTCTGGAAGTTTGACTAGAGGCCAGGTCTGTTGCTGACGTCAAGGTCGAGTGTCAGATAACGGATATTCGTAACACGAAAAGAGCGAACGTGAGGACCGGGGTACTAAATCTAAATGCCAATGAAACAAAAATAGAAACTACGGGAGACGTGGGATGTTATATAGGAAGAACTTTATGTGATGAGCTGGTGCAACATGGATTTGGCGAGAAGGAGGATTATAAGTATGGAGCCATTTTGATTAGATATATTATTAATATTCCTTGACAAGTGTCTTTTAGCGTTTGTGTTGTCATTGCTTTCAACATGGAGGTCTGTTCTATGTGAAGATGTACTTATCTTAGTGATTCATCCTCAAGGATTGATGTGAAGGATCATCGATGAACGTCATTTACATTATTCACTGGCACAGGTGGTGGAGCAATTATGGAAGTATCCGTTAGCGATGATACCGAGAACCTAAAAGTGAATAATGAATACTAGTATTTGTGTGCTCTTTTATGTATTTTTTGTGTGTTCTTTTATGTGTTCTTGTGTTAACGATTTTTTTATTAATGATTCTTCTTTTAATGATTCTTTTATTAATGATATTTTTGTTAATGATTTTACTGTTAATGATTTTTTGTTAATTATTCCTCTGTTAATGACTTTGGAGAACAAGAGAGGAGAAGTATCTTAACTGATCAGATTATGAGAGAAAATCATATGTGTTATCTAAGCCACGAAAAACACTTTTAGAAATCGTTTAAAAAACGCAAGACAAATAAGAAAGTAAGAAACACTGAGCAACAAACATATACATTCAAATGTTAAAAAAGAAGGAAAAGCAGTTATAGCAGTTATAACTTGCTGCAGTAAACAATTTGTTTTTTGAAATCATAGAAATACACTACAACATTGAGTAACAATACAGAGAGGATTAAAATATCCATTTATGTTATGCCTATATATAATAATATTAGAGATACGTTCCAATGCGAGATAGTAACATGCAACTGGAAGATGAACCAAACACTGCTCAGAGCTTTATTGCCTGGGAAAATCAGCAAATCCAAACCACGAAACTGTTATTTATTTATACAGACATTCAAACATCCAGACATCTTGTTTTGGCCTCATAGGAAGGCAGACCTAGAAATCACAAGCTCTCTTACGTTATTTATACTGTAGTAACAGTCATTAAAAAAAGAACTTCTAGAGACTACCTTCCAGCAAGTTTTGTAGATATAGAAAATGCCTGTCTGTGAATAATTATACCTGAACAATAAACAGTTCAATCTTATCTTCAAATTTTTGGACCATGTTATAAGCTGTACAACTATCCAGTACTGTTGTAGCAGAGATAAGACATCATGCAACATAAGATGGGTCAAAGTTCAAATACCGGCTGCACAGATGGCGAAATGTGTAGATCAGTTGTGGCATTACAAAGTTTATAGAGCATGCTGAACACTAATTGCTTTGCCAATTTTCACCTAGGGACATGGATGGATGGATGGATGGATGGATTGATGGTTAAAAGTTTTATTGATAAAATTATTGATTTTAGTGATATTAAGTGATAGTTATTTTTCGCTGTTACTTTTAATAAAAACTTAAAATATCTGTTTTCTAACAGTTCTGCTTGTATCTAGGGCGTGCGACATGATGATGATGATAACAACAACATTACCTTTTTCTTCATATGAAGATTGTAAGATATAAATGTAGAGAAAAAATATTTGTCTTTACTAGAGTAGAAAGATTTCCATGTTTTCAAGAAAACGATTTCTATTCTCTCTACAAACATTTGTTTTCTCTATATTATTATTCCTACAGAGGTACATCAACGCCAACAATTGTGCAGTTGTATGGCGTTTTGTGGTGGTTATATAATTTTTTTTTTATTTTCACAATACTGACTGGTTTTTTTTTTCGTTTTCTTTAAAGATTGATGAACTGACAGTCGGGCAATAAACACGAGTTGTTATATTAATGCGTTATGTTCTCCTTTTAATATGTTCATATGAGGTCAAGGTTTGGAGATAAGACGGGTAGTCCTGGATTGTCATGACTACTAAAGAGTGAGACCTTGACTCTGAAGATTATCTCACAAACTTCGTCGAGGAAAAAACACAGTTGTAGGTGCGCTAAAAGTAAAAAGTAGCCGGGTTATTTAGTCTTCACATTTTCTATCATCGCATGTCTTCATATTTTCTATCATCGCCTGTCTTCATACTTTCTATCATCGTCTCTCTTCATATTTTCAATCATCGCATGTCTTCATACTTTCTGTCACAGCCCGTCTTCATATATTCTATCATCGCATATCTTCGTATTTTCTACCATCGCTGGTCTTCATACTTTCGCATGTCTTCATACTTTCTATCATCGCTTGTCTTCATACTTTCTATCATCGCTTGTCTTCATACTTTCTATCATCGCCTGTCTTTATACTTTCTATCATCGCCTGTCTTCATACTTTCTGTCATCGCTTGTCTTCATACTATCTATCATCGCCTGTCTTCATATTTTCTATCACCGCTTGTCTTCATACTTTCTATCATCGCCTGTCTTCATACTTTCTATCATCGCCTGTCTTCATACTTTCGCCTGTCTCCATACTTACTATCATCGCTGGTCTTCATACTTTTGTTTGTCTTCATACTTTTTGTCATCGCTTGTCTTCATACTTTCTATCATCTCTTCACTTCATACTTTCAATCATCGCTTGTCTTCATACTTTCTATCATCGCATATCTTCGTATTTTCTATCTTCGCTTGTCTTCATACTTTCTATCATCGCTTGTCTTCATACTTTCGCCTATCGCTTGTCTTCATACTTTGTATCATCGCCTGTCTTCATACTTACTATCATCGCTGGTCTTCATACTTTCTATCATCGGCTGTCTTCACATTTTCTATCATCGCCTGTCTTCATACTTTCTATCATCGCCTGTCTTCATACTTTCACTAATCTCATGTGTTCATACTTTCTATCATCGCCTGTCTTCATACTTTCTATCATCGCTTGTCTTCATACTTCTATCATCGCTTGTCTTCATACTTTCAATCATCGCATGTCTTCATACTTTCTATCACCGCCTGTCTTCACAGATTCAGACACACTGACCCTTTCCTTTCTTTGAAGACGACTGGAAGAGTCGAGAGAAAGAGAGAGAGAAAGAGAGAGAGATAGAGAGAGAGAGAGAGAGATAGAGAGAGAGAAAGAAAGAGAGAGAGATAGAGAGAGAGAAAGAGAGAGAGAGAAAGAGAGAGATAGAGAGAGAAAGAGAGAGATAGAGAGAAAAAAAGAGATAGAGAGAGAGAAAAAGAGAGAAAGAAAGATAGAGAGAGAGAAAGAGAGAGATAAGGAAAGAGAGAGAAATAAAGAGAGAAATAGAGAGTAAGACAGAGAAAGACAGAAAGAGAGAGATAAGGAAAGAGAGAAAGAGAGAAAGAAAGAGAGAAAGAGTGAGAAAGAAAGAGATAGAGAGAGAGAAAAAGAGAGAGAGAGAGATAGAGAGAGAGAAAGAGAGAGATAGAGAGAGAAAGAGAGAGAGAGGAAGAGAGAGATTGATTGATTAATCTTTATTTCAAAAGGGTTAAGAATTATTCACGCACACCCGTCTGACATTATGCCCTTTAACAAACATCTTTCACTCTATTCCAGATAGTCTACAAATATGCCGTTCATGTAGCAAACATAATTAACATTGAAGCTGAGAGACATAAAATAAAATATAACATTTACATTTCGCTCTTAAACATTCACTCAGTACAGAAATAACTACATACATATATAAATGACTATCTCATCATCATTCATTTGCATGTCCCTTGCCGAACTTTGTCTCCCTAATAGCACTCCTGTAGGCCTCTCGGTTGTGAGCAAGATGGCCTGCTGCTGCTGCGTCCATTTGCAGATCGTCAACGATTTCTTGCAGCCATCTTCGTTTTGGTCTTCCTCTTTTTCTTTTTCCCATTATGTATCTTTCCAATATGGTCTTCTCTAAATTATCATGACGTTTAATGTGTCTAAAATATTTATGTTTTCTCTCTTTAATCCTCTTTACTAGCCAGTCTTCTCTGATATTAAGCTCTTGTACTATATATATATTTGTTCTTTTTTGTGTCCACGATATTTGGAGAACTCTTCTGTAGCATTTACATTCAAAGGCATTTATGTGTTTCTCAGCTGTTTTGTTAAGTGTCCAGGTCTCACAGGCATATGTTGCGATCGGAAAGATGCATGACCTTAAAAATCGTATTTTTGTAGTTCTGTCTGCTCCTGTCTTCACATTTTCTATCATCGCTTGTTTTCATACTTTCTATCATCGCCTGTCTTCATACTTTCTATCATCGTTTGTCTTCATACTTTCTATCATCGCCTGTCTTCATACTTTGTATCATCGCCTGTCTTCATATTTTCTATTATCGCTTTTCTTCATACTTTCTATCATCGCCTGTCTTCATACCTTCTATCATCGCCTGTCTTCACATTTTCTATCATCGCTTGTCTTCATACTTTCTATCATCGCTTGTCTTCATACTTTCTATCATCGCCTGTCTTTCCATTTTCTATCATCGCTTATCTGCATACTTTCTATCACCGCCTGTCTTCACAGATTCAGACTCATTGGCCGTTTCCTTTCTTTGAAGATGTCTGGAAGAGTAGAGAGAAAGAAAGAGAGAGAGAGAAAGAGAGAGAGAAAGAGAGATAGAGTGAGAGATAGAGAGAGAAAGAATTAGAGATTGAGAAAGAGAAAGAGAGAGAGAGAAAGAGAGAGAAAGAGAGAGATAGAGAGAGAAAAAGAGAGAAAGAGAGAGAGGGAAAGAGAAAGAAAGAGAGATAGAGAGAAAAAGAGAGATAAGGAAAGAGAGAGAAATAAAGAGAGAAATAGAGAGTAAGACAGAGAAAGACAGAAAGAGAGAGATAAGGAAAGAGAGAAAGAGAGAAAGAAAGAGATAGAGAGAGAGAAAAGGAGAGAGAGATAGAGAAAGGGAAAAAGAGAGAGATAGAGAGAGATAAGGAAAGAGAGAGAGAACGAAGGAGAGAGAAAGAGAGAGATTGATTGATTGATTGATCTTTATTTCAAAAGTTAAGAATTAAGCCCTTTATCCTACATCTTTCACTCTATTCCAGATAGTCTACAAATATGCTGTTCATGTAACAAACATAATTAACAATAAAGGTGAGCATCAGAAAATAAAATTTAACATTTCCGTTTCGCTCTTAAACAACCACCCAGTACAGAAATAACTACATACATATTTAAATGACTATCTACTAAACAAAAATTCCGAGATCGTACATCAGAAGCAGATTCCACTAACAGAGATGGCACGATTTACTCTTAGGAGACCGTTTTTCTCAAGCAGAAGCAGATTCCACTAACAGAGATGGCACGATTTACTCTTAGGAGACCGTTTTTGTCAACATCTTAACGATATTTCCGAGAGGGCATAGACCCCTGTGAGATAGAAACCACAGGAACATACTACAGGCATACTACTTTACGATAACCACATACTCTAAGCATACTACTTCACGACAACTACATACCCCAGGCATACTACTTTACGACAACTACATCTGAGAACAGAACTGGACTATTCCATTGTCAGTCATTCCAGAACTGACAATACACTCAATAAAACCGACAAAATTCTAATTGGAAGATACATTAATCGAACCACATTTACCGATGGGCAAAATTAATATTGATGAAGTGAAGGTGAAGATGATCCCAAAAAGGCGAAAAAATATTAGATGGCGAGATTTTCTGCGTGATTGTTCCACGCTATTAGGAAGAAACCTTCTAGCAAAATATAACAAAACTTCAAACTCACAAGCGGTCTAGAAGTAAAGAAAAACTATAATTCCAATACATAAAACTAAATCACCAAAAATATATGTGGCCATTCTAAGTCGACTCTAACAAGATAAAGCAAAAATACTTCATAAGTCTACATGAGAAAAACCTAAACCAGTTCTTGCCTTAGCCTCTAACTACGTCTCTTTTTTGTTCTATTCCTCAGCCGAGTATAGTTTAATACTCTTTCCGTGCCGGAGGAAGAAACACGGACGTGTAGTGGAGTGCCAGAGTAAAAGCGCGGGTCTTGATATGTTAGGGAGTATAGTTATAAAATGGAATGGAAAACAGTATTTCCACGTACTTCCGTATACTTACTATGTTTCAAAGTATAACTAAATGAACGAAAATTTCATAAATGCAGAGCTCTTTATGAAAAAAGAAATAATGTGATGTTTTTAGACACTGATTGTGCCCAGCTCACCATCGGCTAGGTCTAGATATGCACTACTTACCATCTGAGATGTCTAGATCTACTTGTCGATCTCATATTCTGATTCTATGTTGCATTCTCGCTAAATTAATGTCTGAAATAACCTTCTAACTACTTCTCCCGTCGTCTAATATGTCTAGATCTATTTGGGATACAATCAAGAGCAGTGGGGTGGTCACAGGCCATGTCCATACCCCTATCTACATCATCAAAAGTTGAAAAATGTCGGTCTTTCTCTTCCTTTTTCTCTCACGGCATCGCTCGTAATTAGGCACTCTTTCGCCATTTTGAAAAGTGTCACCGGAATCGCGGATGAAATATGTACAACCTAAATGTCACACCGATTGTTTTATTGAGTCGGGAAACCGGAAATGTCATAAAAGTGACCAAAGGCACCGAAAGTGATTTCCCTCAGTTGTCATGGTCTTAGCATGTATTCCAAACTTCAGTATGTCCTCCATGAGTTTACCACAATCTTTGTTTCCACGCTCACTTCTAGAATTGTCCTCACTTACTAGTTGTGGCATGCATAACTATGAATAATAGCACTTAACTTGCTTAACTCCCTTGCATTATAACACATACTGTTATGTGACCGCCAACTAATGAGGGATTGTATAGAAAAGAATGTAACACTAAACAAACAAGTTCAGATGGAGATTTATCCTTATGACTTTTATATTAATGACTTTAAGTCTCTCATCAGATCTGGGAGATAGAGAGAAAGAGAGAGAAAGAGAGAGAAAGAGAAAGAGAGAAAGAACGAGATAGAGAGAAAGAGAGAAAAAGAGAGAGAGAGAAAGTGAAATAGAGAGAGTGAAAGAAGGGGAAGAGAGAAAGAGAAAGAGAGGGAGAGAGAGACTGATTGATTGAATGATCTTTATTTCAAAAGAGTTAAGAATTGGGCACGCAGGCCAGTCTGACATTCTGCCCTTTATCATACATCTTTCACTCTATTCCAGACCTTCTACAAATATGCTGTTCATGTAACAAATATAATTGATATTGAAGCTGAGCGTCAGAAAGTAAAATATAACATTTCCGTTTCGCTCTTAAACATTCACCCAGTACAGAAATAGCTACAAACATGTATAAATGATTATCTACTAAACAAAAATTGTGAGATCGTACATCAGAAGAGCAGAAGCAGATTGCACTAACAGAGATGGCACGAATTACTCTTAGGAGACCGTTTTTGTCAAGCAGAAGCAGATTCCACTAACAGAGATGGCATGATTTACTCTTAGGAAACCGTTTTTGTCAACATCTTAACGATACTTCCGAGAAGGCATAGAAACAGAAACCACAGGAACATACTACAGGTATACTATTTTACGACAAGCACATACTCCAGACATACTAATTCACGACAACTACTTACCCCAGGCATACTACTTTACGACATCTACATACCCCAGGCATACTACATTACGGCAACTACATATCCCAGGCATACTACTTTACGACAACTACATACCCCAGGCATACTACTTTACGACAACTACACCTGAGAACAGAACTGGACTATTCCATTGTCAACCATTCCAGAACTGACAATACACTCAATAAAACCGACAATATCCTAGTTGGAAGATATATCAATCGAACCACATTTACCGATGGGCAAAATGAATATTGATAAGTGAACGTGAAGATGATGCCTAAAAGGCACAAAAAAATTATATGGCGAGATTTTCTGCGTGATTGTTCCGCGCTGTTAGGAAGAAACCTTCTAGCAAAATATAACAAAACTTCAAACTCACAAGCGTTCCAGAAGTAAAGAAAAACTATAATTCGAATACACAAAACTAAATCACCAAAAATATATGTGGCCATTCTAAGTCGACTCTGACAAGATAAAGCAAAAATACTTCATACGTCTACATGAGAAAAACCTAAACCAGTTCCTGCCTTAGCCTCTAACTACGTCTCTTTTTTTTTCTATTCCTCAGCCGAGTATAAATAGCCTAACAATTAATCTAACATTCCTCGTGGTTTCCCTCAGTTGTCACGCTCTTAGCACGTATTCAAAACTTCAGTCTGTCCTACATGAGTTTACCACAATCCTTGTTTCCACGCCCACTTCTAGAATATTCCTCACTTACTTATTGTGGCATTCATAACTAAGAATAACAGCACTTAACTTGATTAACTCCCTTGCATTAAAACACATACTGTTATGTGACCCCCAACTAGTGAGGGATTGTATAGAAAAGAATGCAGCACTAAACAAACAAGTTCAGACGGAGATTTATGCTTCTGACGTTTATATTAATGACTTTAACTCTCTCATGAGATCTGGGAACATGAGAAAAAGTTACCCATGGCACGTCTGAAAGTTCGAGTGTTCAGGGATTTGTTAGGTTTACAGTAGAGAAATGAAGGTCTAGATACTGTATGTCCGTCATCTCCTTGAGGTTGGGCTAGACATCCCGGTCTGTTGGCAAAGTAAAGTCAGGGTTCTAATAACAGATATTTGTAACACGAAACTGGCGGACATGAACATTAGAGAGATATGTTATGTACGAGGAAATAATATTAAGTAATCACAACAGGGGGCGTTTTGCAGGATAGATGTGCTGTGATGGGCTGGTAGAAAATGGATATGATGAGGAAGAAGGTTAATTGATTGACTGATTTATTGATCTTTATTTCTTCTTCTTATTATTATTACTATTCTTATTATTATTATTATTTGTCTTCTTCTTCTTCGTCCGCTTCTACCACAAAGACCCCCATGTGACTCTACCGAATTTACTCCTGTGGTCGTTGATAGGACCAAAAGGGGTGCTGTGGTCCTCCTGTGATCCTCCTGTGATCCTCCTGTGATCCACGAGAGGTCCACAAGAGATCCCCGGGATTGCCTTACACCGTGGTTTTAGTTGCATCAGTTTAATCTAGAGTTGGACTTTCTCACCGGAAAACTTCAACCTGTTTTAGATATCAGCATATCCCCGCCGGGTGAGAGGTGGTTGCTCATCCAGCCTAGAGTTGGACTTTCACACTGGAAAACCTCAGCGTGATTATGATACGCATAAATCCCAGTCGGGTGAGAGGTGATTGCTATCTAGACTGCACTGGTCCAGTGTCTCCGACTTCAGCATTTTGTGGTCGTGCCCGCTACCCTTCCTACTTGTGACCAGGATGGAGCGTTTGTCCAGGACGACGAATCCTCGCAACTAGTAATTTCACCCCTGGGTTAAGCTGGTTTTGGCGTATTATCCCAGTATGGGCGTATTTATGACGTGACTGATTTATAGAGCGGAGGTACCGCGACAAGAGAAGTCATCAAGTTTCACCCCTGGTTTAAGCTGGTTTAGGCATATTTCACCACTATGTATATAGGACGTGGCCGGCCCCTAGAGTAGAGGTGCCTTGATATGAGTAGCTCTCGCAGCGAGACTACTGGACATACCGAATAAACTTCACTTTATCCTTTCCGTCACCTTTTCACAGCGGCACCACACGGCAACCCTAATCGCATTTTCGCATTCCTTCATTGGCCGGGAAGATTTTCACCCCACGCGCGGCATTCGAAGAATCTCCCCAGCAGTATCTTAGTTTAACCCCTGGGTTAAGCTGGTTTCGGCAATCTGCCCTAGTATGGGTTATATAGTACGTGGCCACGACTTGGCCAGGAGCTGGACTTGGATTGTCAGAGGCTATTTGTGACGCACGCTTTGGAGGCATTTAATTGGAGTGGAGAGCGTATCCCCACCTAACATCCGGCTATAACAGTCCTTAGAACCGATTTTTATTTCAAAAGGGTTAAGAATTGGGCCCGCAGGCCCGTCTGACATTTTGCCCTTTATCAGAAAACTTTCACACTGTTACAGACATTCTACAAATATGCTGCTCATATAACCAACATAACTACCACTGGAAAGCTGAGAGACATAAAATAAAACATTTACGTTCCGCTCTTATCCATGCACTCAGCACAGAAAGTAACTACACATACAGAAATGACTATCTACCAAACAAAATTTCGATCTATTTAGAATAAACAATTAACTGAATTCGGTGTCTGTAAGAGCAGTCTAAAATAACTTTTAAGTTTTATGATTTATGGAGGCATCCATGGGACATCAAATAGACATTGGAAAAGTTTGTAGTTGTTAGAAGGTGTATAGTTTATATTTTTGTTATACAGGATGGGAGGGTATTCCAAAGAGGAGCAGCAGAATAAATAAAGCTTTTCTTGTAACGATCAAGTTTAGGTTCTGTGTTTAAGCATTGTCTGCACTTTGAGTTAACTTTAAACAGGTTCCACAGATAAGGCAGAGCACGCCGTGAAAGAATTTGATGCACCAACTTGGATTTGTTGAAGAGGAACCTGTACTTAAGAGGCAGTATTTTGATACGTTTGTGCTGGTTAGTTGTTTGTGCTTGATCTTTGTCATTAATGGGTTTTACTGCTCGGTTTTGGAGTAAGCAAAGTCTCTTTGTATTTGACGCTGAGCAACCATCCCAGATTGTTGAGCAATAGTCTAAATGTGTTTGTATATATGATATGTAGTATGTCTTCCTTGTGTCTTGACCGATGAAGTGCTTAATTTTGGCTAAATGGTATACTTTTTGTGCTATGAGTTTTGTTAGACTTTGCACATAAGAGTTCCAGGTCAGATGTTGGTCAGTAATAAGACCTAGTGTTTTGTGATAGCTAAGGTTTTCTATCTGTGATGTTTCAGTACGGACCCGAAGTGTTGTTTTTGTAGCGTTTTGTAGTTTCTGTCTTGTTGTTATGAGCATTGATTTTGTTTTATCAGTATTTATAGTCATGATATTGTTGTTGCTCCATCTAATGTTTAACTCGACCTGAAGAGTTGATTCAAGGTTAATACAGTTGTAGTCACTGGTGTAGACTGTGCAGTCATCAGCAAAAAAGTCACAAGCGGAGTGTTTAAGATGAAGTGGAAGATCATTGATATAGATAGCACAGAGCCACGGGCCTAGAAAAGAACCTCGTGGATCACCTGTGTTAACTATAGCAAAATTTTATAGAGAATTATTGAAGTACACTACATACTGTATGTTGGAAATAAATGATGTATTTAATTTTAATAGGTCAGGGTGCAGTCTATAAATCTTTATATTTTTTTAACAAGAATATCATGGTCAGTCATATCAAAATGGCTTTTTAAAGTCGACAAAGATGGCACCACATAGTCTGTCTTCACTTATGTTAAAAAATCAGTTTCATGTCATTTTGTTAAGAGCTGTGTGGCAGGAATGATTGGGTCTAAAGCCTGACGGACTGTCTATGAGTAAATGGTTCTCTTGCATGTGTTGTAGATTTATTTTGTGTGTTTTTAAGAAGTTTTGATAATGACGATAGAATGGGTACTGGTCTATAGTTGGTAAGATTGTTATATGAGCCAGATTTAAAGAGAGGATACATTTTAAAACCACGGGGAAATAACATTTTGCAATGTACTGACTGTTAATGTATGTCAGTGTATGTGAAATGACAGGTGCAGCATAATGTAAGATCTTTTTGCTAATATCGTCAAGCCGAACTGTATTGTTTTTTTTTTATGGATAAGAGATAACGGTAAACTTCACTGACTGGTAAGAATAGAATATGTAGTTGTTTAGATTTAGTACATCTGCTATCCAAGAATGATTGTAGTTCATGTAAGTCGCATACAGGAGCTGGTCTTGATGATTTATGAACGGTGATGTGTTCTCTGAAGTGAGTACTGATATGTGCGCTAATGTATGCATGATTGCTGTCTTCAAAATCAATTTTGTTCTTTTATGTGATAAGGTATTTATGGCTTTCCAAACTGATTTACTGTCTGATTTATTCTATACCAGATTCCTGAAGTAATTTTTTTTCTCTTGTCTTATTAAGTATTGAACTTTGTTTCTGAGTGTCCTAAAGTTGTTTCTGAGTGAACGGTAGCTCCTAAAGTTGTTTCTGAGTGAATGGTAGCTCCTAAAGTTGTTTCTGAGTGAATGGTAGCTCCTAAAGTTGTTTCTGAGTGAATGGTAGCTCCTAAAGTTGTTTCTGAGTGAACGGTAGCTCCTAAAGTTGTTTCTGAGTGAACGGTAGCTCCTAAAGTTGTTTCTGAGTGAATGGTAGCTCCTAAAGTTGTTTCTGAGTGAACGGTAGCTCCTAAAGTTGTTTCTGAGTGAACGGTAGCTCCTAAAGTTGTTTCTGAGTGAACGGTAGCTCCTAAAGTTGTTTCGGAGTGAACGGTAGGTCCTAAAGTTGTTTCGGAGTGAACGGTAGGTCCTAAAGTTGTTTCTGAGTGAACGGTAGGTCCTAAAGTTGTTTCGGAGTGAACGGTAGGTCCTAAAGTTGTTTCTGAGTGAACGGTAACTCCTAAAGTTGTTTCGGAGTGAACGGTAGGTCCTAAAGTTGTTTCGGAGTGAACGGTAACTCCTAAAGTTGTTTCTGAGTGAACGGTAGGTCGTAAAGTCCTTGATTTTGTGCGCCCGATCACGTTCTCTCATGGCATGTAATATTTCAGGTGTTATCCAAGGTGACTTCGTCTGGTGTTTTACTCTCACCTCTTTCATGGGGACATGTTTGTCTAATATTACGTCAAAGGAGTCATCTTGATTAGTTACACTATTGATATCCTTTGTTAAGTGTTTATTATTGTTTTCTGTGTCTTCTTCCGTTTGTGATTATGACGTTCATGTCAGGGGAAGTAACTCGACGAGTCAATTTTGTGTGTAAGACATTTTTATTTTGTATCTAAAGCATGGGGAATATTTGATAAATTCGCTGAAACATATTAAGCTTGAAAATAGACGGCAAGAACATCTGAAAGACAGAAATAACATTGAAAAGTAAATAATGAGAAAAAGCATCATCATCAGGTGACGTGCCGACCGCCGTTGGCTATAATATTCTTCTCCAGGGTACACGATCCTTCATGCAGGCCATCAGCTCAGTTGGTGATCTCCTATCACACCATCCCGTCAGACTGTCCAGTATCATTTCTCTTGGTTCCCCTGGCTCTTCTTATCTCTGTTTTTCCTATTGTTATAATATTTTCAATGCCCCCTCTTCTCATTGCATGTCCTATGAAAGTACATTTTCTCTCCTTCTTTTTTTTTTTTTTTTTGGACAAGCTTGTCTCAAATATTCTCCATTAGTTATTTTCGCTGTCAAGGGAATTCGCAACATTCTTCTAATAAACCACATTTCTGCTGCTTCCAATGATTTTTGTGTAGACCTGCCTGTTGTCCATGATTCACTTCCATGTAACAAAATAGGTTCCATATAGCATTTTTGAACTCGTTTCCTAACATTCAATGATAAGGATGTGTTGGATAATATGTTTCTCATTCTCTGAAATGCAATCTTTGCTTGGCCTATTCTGCTCCTAATTTCTGTTCTGCATTTCCCATCTGAAGTTATTACTGCTCCAAGGTATTTGAATTTCTGCACCTGCTTTAGAATAATTCCGTTTAATTTTATACTGCATGCTGGTGGATTCTGTTTCTTAGATATATCCATAGTCTCTGTCTCTTTGATATATTTTCAAAGTAAGGCTTTTCTGATAACTTTCTTTGGTTACTTTATCTAAGAGATTTTGCCTGTCATGTTAGTTCTCAGCTATCATTACTGTGTCGTCAGCATACCAAGGTTGTTAATATTGTATCCTACTATGTTGTCAGCATACCAAAGTTGTTAATATTGTTTCCTACTATGTTGTCAGCATACCGAAGGATGTTAATATTGTTTACTACTATGTTGTCAGCATACCGAAGGTTGTTAATATTCTTTACTACTATGTCGTCAACATACCTATGGTTGTTAATATTGTTTCGTACTATGTTGTCGGCATACCGGAGGATGTTAATATTGTTTCTTACTATGTTGTCAGCATACCTATGGTTGTTAATATTGTTTCGTACTATGTTGTCAGCATAGAAAGGTTGTTAATATTGTTTCGTACTATGTTGTCAGCATACCGGAGGTTTGTTAATATTGTATCCTACTATGATATCAGCATACCTATGGTTGTTAATATTGTATCCTCCTCAGGTAGAGAACATTAAACAAACCCATAATGTTTACTGTGCACACAAAACCTCGTCAATCCAAACATGGAATGGTGAGCTCTGAAACATCCTGTAGTGGCTACGTGAACATGTTTTGTTCAGTTCCGTGTGGTGCAGCCACGAAAGCGAAACGAAATATTTTCCTGGAAATGTTCTGAGTTAATATTTTGTGAGATTAATATCAAGACATGGCCAGGTGATGTAAGGAGGTAGTTTTTGTTTTCTGCATGGAGAGTGTTCGTCTCGTACGTCCTGTACTCTGCGCTGTGGCAAGAAAGTGTGTTTAATGATCTACACCTGAGGCCGCATCCACATCCAGATTACGTAACTTGTGTTAATTTTTGTTATAAGTTGTTTATTTGTTAAGTCGTGTGTAAGACATTCATGTCAAGTGTATAATTTCTTGGTGAACCAAATCATATTTGATGAATATCATCATCTGTTAGAGATATTAATTAATACCATAATATTGAACCTGTTTGTTTTGTGCAGGTTTGTTACATGCTCTAGTCGATGACTGCCTACATTTTTCATTCAGATGTGCAGGATGATGGACTGATCAATCAAAAATTCTCTAACGTTATTAATAACAACAGGCATTAAAAACTGTTTGTAAAACGTCTGCCAGACCTTAAAAAATAAGCAGAAAGTACACAAAGTAAGTTATAGGTTCAAATTTATATTAAAAAAACATCGAAATATATAAATATTTCAACCAAACTGACCTCATATAGTAAACAAACGTTGTATAGAAGTAATATAGAATATGGTTTAATATCATCACTGAAAGGTTTAGCTCTTTTCTTCAAACGAAGAGAGAAAATATAATGGCAAGTCAAGATATACGTTATAAAGCAGTGACCACCTGGAAATTCACAGACAATCACAGAGACAGCCAAGGGATAATTTACCCTGGAGTGATACCAATCAAAAATTTATTGTAAATAAAACTTAACATTTTAAAAACTGGAATCAGAGTTTCCACTGATACAATATTTTCTGAATCGTAAATACTTTACAAGAGATCCCGGAAACCAACATAACCATTACGGAGAAAGCCACATTATGTAATGTTACACTATAAAGTTATATACATATGATTGTGTCATATTGTATATTATACTGAAATAAGCACATTTATTGATGGGTGTATTAATATTAGTACGTGATAATAAGACATGATCAATATTTGCCCTCACTGTTAGCGCTAGATCTAATTTTACTGTTGTCAAGTGCATCTCATGAAAAGATTATTTGCATATTCTGGCCTGTAAAGTCCTCATAGTTTCTTTTTCTCATCTAACAATCTTCTCCATCCATTTCGTCTTTTACATTTTTAACATTTTCCTTCAACATTTTATCTTGTTTTTTTATGTTTCTGATGTCAGGATATGGCTCAAGTACAAATTTCCTTCCGTCATTCTTGGTATTTTTCATCACGTGATATCAGTGGTTACAATGTTGTTCTTTTAGTATAACTATTTCTTGTGATTGTTCCCCCTTACACTGAATTCGCTGTTATTACTAAACAGTTTAATACTTCACATTTATATAAGCCTACAATCTAACATGTGATATTTGATGTTTTAGCTGAATCTTTCCTTGCACAAAATACGAAATACTGAAACTAAACAGATAGAAATAAAGTTTAAAATTTTAACTGTAAAATAAATTCATAAGGAAACATCTATAACATTTATTGGACATATAATGAGAAGGGGAGGACATGAAAACATCATTACAACAGGAAAGATAAATAAGAAAGGAAGCAGGAAAATCATCATCATTAGGTGCCTTGCCGATTGGCGTTGGCTATTATGCTTCTCCAGAGTACACGACCTTCATGCAGGCCATCAATTCAGTTGGTGATCTCCTCTCACACCATCCCGTCAAACTGTCCAGTATCATTTCTCTTGGTCTTCTCCTGGCTCTTCTTCTCTCTATTTTTCCTGTTGTTATAATATTTTCAATGCCCCCCCCCCTCTTCTCTTTGCATGTCCTATGAAAGTACATTGTCTCTCTCTTATGTTTTTGAGAAGATGTTATGTCTCTCCAGCTCTTCTCATACATTCTTCATTAGCAGGGAAATGCTAAGACAGAAACAAATTTATAGGCAGTCTAACATGAAGGCATGATAAGATTTCACCAGCAGAGCTGATGGACAATTCCAGGAACTGAGATCTGTGGAGAACAATGACAACTTACTTAATTCTCTTTTCTGTCAATTTTCTGCCAAGTATAATTTATTATAACAAGTTCTTCTTTCATAACACGTCTTGGTACCAGATTTGCCGTCCACGTCTATCATGGATTAATTTTGACTTAGGAAGGGTAGTCTTGGTGAGACATCTGTGCTGTTTTTCTCAGTCAAAAAATTATAGGAAATATATTTCTTTTCTTACATTCTTCCACCTGAACGTATAATCTTGGTGCTCTGCTGTATTTTTATGGCCAGCAGTTTCCTGATCTTTCAGTTAACTGCTTTAGAGCTGGGACATGACGGCGAAAAAATTATATTATCATTTATTTAGCTAAGCGTTTTTAAAATTCTCCACAGACTGGATATTATTTAGCTAAACGTTTTACAAAATTCTCCACAAACTAGAGATTAGTTTGTTAATAGTTTTACAAAATTCTCCACAGACTGGAGATTATTTAGTTAAGATTTTTACAAAATTCTGACACACTGGAGATTATTTAGCTAAACGTTTTACAAAATTCTCCACAGACTGGATATTATTTAGCTAATCGTTTTACAAAATTCTCCACAGAGTGTAGATTATTTAGCTATGAGTGTTACAAAATTATACACAGACTGGAGATTATTTAGCTAAGAGTTTTACAAAATTATACACAGACTGGAGATTATTTAGCTAAGAGTTTTACAAAATTATACACAGACTGGAGATTATTTAGCTAAAGGTTTTACAAAATTATACACAGGCTGTTGACTGATTTTGCAGAATTAAATTTCTCTTACATCTTCTTCTTCTTCTTCTTCGTTCACTTCTACCACCAAAAACCGCACTGTGAACCTACTGAATTCACGCCTGTGGTCCTCGTTAGGTCCCGTGGTCCCCTGTGTGGTCCAAAATAGACAACACGAGATCCACGAGAGGACCACAAGGGGTTCAGAGTATCACAGTGCTTTAGCCTGTAATCTTGGTGGGTCTCGGAAGCGGGATTGCGTGACACCGTGGTTTTCATTGCACCAGTTTAGTCTAAGGTTGGACTTTCTCACCGGAAGACCTCGACGTGTTTAGGATATCAGTGCATCCCCGCTGGGTGAGAGGCGGTAGCCCACCCAGGCCAGAGTTGGACTTTCTCACCGGAAGACCTCGACGTGTTTAGGATATCAGTGCATCCCCGCTGGGTGAGAGGCGGTAGCCCACCCAGGCCAGAGTTGGACCTTCTCACCGGAAAACCTCGACGTGTTTTGAGATACCCGTGTATCACCGCCGGGTGAGAGGTGGTT
Source organism: Achatina immaculata (assembly GCA_009760885.1). Lineage (NCBI taxonomy): Eukaryota > Metazoa > Mollusca > Gastropoda > Stylommatophora > Achatinidae > Lissachatina > Lissachatina immaculata. The sequence goes on along the minus strand of CM019701.1, from coordinate 937,083 downwards.
GTCCATCCAGTCCAGGGTTGGACTTTCTCACCGGAAAACCTCAGCGTGATTAGGATACGCAAACATCCCCGCCGGTTGAGAGGTGGTTGCCTATCTATACTTCCCTGGTCCAGTGTCTCCGACTTCAGCATTTTGCGGTCGTGGCCGCTACCCTTCCTAGTTGTGACCAGGATGGAGCGTTTGTCCAGGAGGACGAATCCTCGCCACTAGTGACTTCTACCCCTGGGTTGAGCCGGTTTAGGCATTATCCCAGTATGGGCGTGTTTGGGACGGGACCGACCTCTAGGGCAGAGGCACTGTGACATGCATAGCCTTCAAGATTCACCCCTGGTATGAGCCGGTTTAGGCAAAATTCACCAGTATGGGTGTTTATCAGGCGTTACCGACCTCTAGAGCGGAGGTGGCATGACATGTCTAGCCATCAAGTTCCACCCCTGGTGTGTGCCGGTTTAGGCATATTTCACCAGTGTAGGTGTATTTCGGACGTGGCCGGCCTCTAGAGCAGAGGTGCCGTGGTATAGCTCTCGTAGCGATACTAATGGACATACCGGTTAAACTTCACTTTCCACCACCTTTTCCCATCGGCGCCGCACAGCAACCTTTATTTCTTTTCCGCATTTACTTCCTTAACCGGGAGGAGCTTCACTCCACGCGCGGCATTTGAAGAGTCTCGCCAGCAGTGTCTTAACCTCTGGGACAAACCGTTTCATGCATTTCACCCGATATGACTGCACTCAGGACGTGGCCGACCTCCAGACCAAAGGTGCCGTGATTTGACTGTTTGCTTCGCTTTATCCTTTCTACCACCTTTTCCGCAGTGATGCTGCGCGGCAACCTCATTTGCAAATTTCTTCATTGGCCGGGAGGAGCACCGCTCCACGCACGGCAGCTGAAGATCTCGCCAACAGCGGCAGATGAGCTACCAAACGTGCCTCTCATCTACCCTAAGTAAATGGTTTTCAGGCGCCAGATATTCGCCCTCGCCCCTTCTCCTGTCAGTTTAAACAGTTCTGCCACGGGAAGGCCAGGAGCTGGACTTGACTGCCAGAGGCTGTTTGTGGCGCATTTGCAGTCCTTAGAACCTTCTCTTACATAAACGCTGACATTTTCATGAAACGTTTCATAGATCCGAAGGTTATGTTGTGGCCAGTTACAGATCAGACTTCCAACTGTGTAGTATGGGGAGGTTATAGGTCAAGAAGCCTAGTTGTGTAGTGTGGACATGTCATAGTTCAAGAACCCTAGTTGTGTAGTATGGACATGTCATAGTTCAAGAAGCCCAACTGTGTAGTGTGGACGTGTTATAGTTCAAGAAGCCCAACTGTGTAGTGAGGACATGTCATAGTTCAAGAAGCCCAACTGTGTAATGTGGACATGTTATAGTTCAAGAAGACCAGCTGTGTAGTGTTTGCATGTTATAATTCAAAAAGCCTAGTTATATAGTGTGAATATGTTATAGTTCAAGAACCATAGTTCTGTAGTATGAACATGTTATAGTTCAAGAAGTCTTGTTGTGTAGTGTGGACATATTATAGTTCATTAATTCTAGTTGTGTAGTTTGGACATGTTATAGTTTAAGAAGCCTAGTTGTGTAGTGTGGACATATTATAGTTCATTAATTCTAGTTGTGTAGTTTGGACATGTTATAGTTTAAGAAGCCTAGTTGTGTAGTGTGGACATATTATAGTTCATTAATTCTAGTTGTGTAGTTTGGACATGTTACAGTTTAAGAAGCCCAGCTGTGTACTGTCTGCATGCTATAGTTCAAGAAGACCATACTATTTAATGTTTAATATTTTTAGTATTAAAGTTGTCTCTATTTAATCCTCTTTACTAGTCAACCTTTTTAAATATCCCTTATCAAAAGAGAAGTAAGACGCCTCCTTACCTCCGTTATCTTACGGGACACCCATGAACAAGGTAACGTACCCGTACAGGTTGACGTGAAGCCATGGGAGCAGGTGGTGGATGGAATAGGAGAGCAGCCGACAGATAATGTTGGTTATGGTCACCATTCTATGATGGTAGTCAGATGATCTCAATGTAGGGACAATGGCTACGATCACTGACTAGTACAGTCACTGCCCGGAAGGAAAGCAATTTTAAATTAACTTCCATAAATATATCAAGAAATCCTAAAAACAATATGAGGTATCTAGGGATAACATTAAATGCAGTTTTTGAGAGATGAGGAATACCTTGACAGAGACAGAGGAAGTTCTTGACAGATGAAGGAATATTGCAGAGGAATGGATGAAACAACTGACTGTGAAAGCAGAAATCAACGGTGTGAATTATTATTGGAGGAGAAAGAAACCAAACCGACAATAGATTAAGTTTTATGGGCAGTAAAGAATCTAAAAAATGGTAAATCACCAGGATGTGATGAGATAACAGCTGAATTTATTAAAGCAGGAGGAAAGGAGTGTGCAACAATCTGTCATGCACTGTGCAAAAAGATATGCCATTCAGTAATTTGGCCAAAAGAATGGAGATGAATTGTATTCATACCATTGTCAAAAAAGTGTAACTTGAACTTATGCACAAACTACAGAACTGTTGACCTGATTAGTCATGCCAGTAAAATTCTGATAAAAATCATAATGGGTAGACTTCGTAAGAAAATAGAAGAAGTCAATATGGTCCAAGCTGGTTTTAGGCAAGGAAGAGGATCAAGAGATCATATATTCAATATAAGATTAATAATAGAGAAGTGCAGAGAATTTAATATGAATTTATAATTATCTTTTATAGACTGTTCAAAGCCTTTTTCTTTTTGTACAGCTACAGAAACGTTGGGAAATAATGGAAAAAATGGGATTTCTAACACAGTTGATACAATTAACGTCACTGCTGTATCTAGACCAACAGGCAGCAGTAAGAATAAATGGTGAAACAACAACTTGGTTTGACATAAAACAAGGGGTCCGTCAGGGGTGCATATTGTCGCCTTACTTATTTAACATGTATACTGAAAATATAACGAGGAATGTTAGAAAAGATGTAGACAAAGAATATTACGAGGTTATGAAATACCAGAAATTAGATATGCTGATGACACAATATCACTGTCTACAACATAAAAAGGAATGAAAAAGCTAATTATGTCAGTCCGTAAGAACAGCGAAAAGCAAAACCACTATCTTAATTCGAAGAAAACTAAATTGATGGCAACTGACAAAACAAATAATGCAGCTGAAATATGTATCAATAAGGAAAAATTGGAAGAAGTGGAGAGTTTTGAATATCTTGGATCACTGCTAACTAATAATGGAGATACAAAGAGAGAAATTACAGGAAGAAATCTATCACTTTTCAGAAAGTAAAACAACTAAAGAATCTGTGGAGTGGAACAGACAGAATTACAAAAATAAGATTTTTAAAGGCATGCATCTTTCCCATAGTAACATATGCCTGTGAGACCTGGACACTTAACAAAACAGCTGAGAAACACATAAATGCATTTGCTGTCATGCATGATATCATGGACATAAAAAAAACAAATATATCCATACTACTAGAACTTAATATTGAAGAAGGCTGGGTAGTAAAGAGGATTAAACAAAGAAAACTTTAATATTTTGGACATATTGAACGTCATGAAAATCTAGAGAAGACCGTCTTGGAACGGTACATAATGGGAAAAAGAAAGAAAGGAAGATCAAGGCGAAGATGGCTGCAAGACATCATTGATGATCTGCAAATGGATGCATCAGCATCAGGCCATCTTGTTCACAACCGAGAGGCGTACAGTAGAGCTGTTAGTGAGGCAAAGTTCCGCAAGGGACATGCAAATGATCGACTGACTGAAGGATCACATTTGATCATTCATTGTCCTTTTCACAGCTTGTAGACAATGAAATACAAAAATCCAGGAAAACTTTGGGAGCAATTTGGTTAATGCCTGCAGCAAACTTTCCACAGTGACTATATTTTTGCTGATGCAGGCACTGGTTATGTCCCCATTGGAGTATGTCCCAGGCCTATTCACACTGTCACATGCACAGCTGAACAGACCAGAGCGTGTACAGAAAGAGGCAGTAAGAGTGGTCTTGGGCTGCTTACTCCAGTGACTGCCGTGAGCTTTCTGCTTGATATGTTGAGTGTGAGGACAAAACACAAGTATGCTCAGGTAAAGGCACACACCAGGGAAGGACCATCCTCTCCATAAGGAGCTGGGGTTGATAAAGAGAAGACGGATCAATCGAGGCAGATTCTGGATGGCTGAGGCCGAGATACAATAAAGTCAATGTGCAAACAAGATGAGGTGCCTAATGCTGAGGATTAGTTACGAGTACAGGACCGACCTCAGCCAACAAAGGTTATTATAGAGAACGGCGTTTAGTGTTTGTGTTGTCATTGCTTTCAAGAAGGAGGTCGATTCTATGTGCCGACCTACTTATCTTAGTGATTCATCCTCAAGGACTGATGTGAAGAATCATCGATGAACATCGTTTACATTATTCACTGGCACAGATGGTGGAGCAATTATGGAAGTATCCTGTTAGTTATGATACCGAGAACCTAAAAGTGAATAATGAATACTAGTATTTGTGTGCTCTTTTATGTGTTCTTTTGTGTGTTCTTTTATGTGTTTTTGTGTTAACGATTTTTTTATTAATGATTCTTTTTTAATGATTCTTTT